>JARACY010001025.1:0-68927 GCA_029255725.1 Scrobipalpa atriplicella | reverse complement strand
CGCGGACCATAGGTTGGGAACCACTGCAATAGAAGGAGCCGAGAGGGTACTGTGTACGTATTGACCTATTGCAATTTGAGCTATGGGCTGACAAACAATCGCGAAGGAGGCGAGGTTCTAGTTGTTCAGTATCGTTGACTGAGCAACCACTATCAGTTTACGGGACGCTGTCCCTTACACCCAGTATACATCATTACTGAAACGTAAACTGAAAAAGTACTGATTGCTTTGAGCGTCTGCAGTTTTGTTGCTGACTGATCTGATCTCGGGTTTCCCGTGGGTGTCGTTAAAGTCAACTCGACATTCAGGTAATGGGCAGTAGCATTCCCAGTGAATATAATCTTGGCAATCCGCTGGCCAGGCATGACTTTGGCTAATGGCCTCCAGACGGAAGAGGCCGCTACGTCTAGCAGAGGACTGCCGTAGCTGATATGTTGACCTGCTTCACTGACTATCCCAATGTTTCCAGCGCATGCGGTTGACGAACGGCTCCGAGCTGCACAAGTTCCTCATGCAGAAGTCTGAGGTGATCCACCTGTCCATGTTCCTCTTCAACGTCACCAACGCCGACGCCTTCCTCTCGGGGGAAGACCATAAACTGAAGGTCCAGGAGGTCGGGCCCTTCACCTACATGTAAGGCTTACGATCTCTGTGATCTGAAATAATGTTATTTGAACAAACTTACTGTTACTTGGTCCAGTGGTCTGGATGTATGAAAAGTAAGATGGGCAAGTGACTGTTTGTGTATGTCATTCTATCCCATCGAATAGAGAGAAGCTGCTTAGTGCTAGGCTACGCAAACATACGGGTAGGTGCCAAAAATTTGAAAAATCGGTTGGGATGATTTTATTTAGGAAAACTAAACATTAAAAAAAATGCTGGCGGTAAATCTTTCAAAAAACTTAACTGAAAACAAGTATTATCAACTATTTGATTTCGCATGAGAAGGCTTAAGATAAGGCGATATTTTTCAGGGAGGATCGCGTGAACGAGGACCTGGAGATAGACGAGGATCTGGAGGTGGTCCGCTATCGGCCGCGCGTCGATGTCACCTTCCTCTCGGAAAAGTCCATCGCTCATCCCGACAACGTCACCCTCACGCTGCCGAACCTCACCTTGTTGGTATGTATACTTTGCTATTTCTTTTTACCATGAATACACCCTTTACGCAACGTCAAACAAATTGTGTATCGTTTAGCGTGAAAGGCTCTATGACCTTTTAGATGAATGTCGAAGAACACGAAACGCATCGGTTCGTCGTTTTCTGACCACTGCTGTTGCGTCTTCATTTCGACTCTTCAGATGCGGTAGTGTCTTCATGACAGTTGGTTATGTTTATACGTAGACATTGCATTATCTCGACAGGGATACACGTGGGAAAGCCCCCCCTTGCGGGGAGGACAACTCTGCGGAGATTTTGCCTTACTGGCTACTCTTAATAGGCCCTCAGCCAGTCGGCGGTTTTCATACCTATTGTATTCTTCAAGCTAACTTGGTATGTAGGGGCTTGTCTGAGGGTACTAATATCGGAGTCTGTCGAGCCAAGTAGGAAGCATGTGGAAGTACTATCACTTTGAAAAGGAAAAAACGCCCATCATGTACCAATTGTATTTTTATTCAGACAACATTTTGAATGTTGAAAGGCGGGCAGTGTGTAGCAGCCTTTTAACAGAGCTTTTGCCCCCACCTCGACTCTTATAAAATGACAGCGCCTCGCCCTTGCCTCGACGCCGCCTCGACTCTTCCTTTATGCCATGCGCAAGCGCATAAGACATGAATGGGAGGGCAGTCATCAACAACCATCGTTTAAATTTAACGGGGCGGACCGGCGAAGAAGACGTCCAATCTTATAGGATTAGGTATACCATGTACTTCCATGCTGGACTGGGAGTGATAGAAAAACTTAGAATGTGCCAGCTGCATCTCCTCTAGGGCATGCTGTAAAAACCAGCTAAGGGATTCGAGGGTTTCATATTATGGACGCGCGATGGACTGACAATCTGTCACTATGCGCAATATACACACCTCAAAATTTGTCAGACGTGGCGGACGTTTACGCTCTGCCTACCCCATTAGGGATAAAGGCGTGATTATATGTATGTATATATGTAGGTATACCACCCATAAAGTTTTAAAAATATCTGAATGTGTTGTCGGTAGGGTCTAGCGTCGATATTCAGCTCGTTCCCGTTCTGGACGCGGTCCTCGCTCGAGGTGATCGCGGCAGCCGCCTCCTCGGAGCCACTCATCTCCGTGGACGCCACCAGCTACCTGTGGGGACACAAGGACCCCATCATCGCGCTCGCCAACAAACTCGCCCCGGGCATGGTCTACTTTGACAAGCTGGGCCTCTTGGACCGGGTGAGTGACGTGTGCTCTTAATATTACGATCAATAGAGAACATGCATATCAAATATTATCCGTATCTGAACTTATTACAAAAAATATCGTAAATTATAATATCAACGGTGAAAACAGAAATTAAATTGATTACAAAATCACCGAGATATACCATCATAAAGCTAGTCTATCTATCTCTCTCTTCGAAACGACATTTTATATGGAAATAGTATGGCGGTCCTATTATGTGACGTCATATAACAGTTCGGATCTCTCTTTTTAACCGACGACTTTAAAGCATTATAACTCGTAAACTAATGAGTATTTGGTGAAAATTCTTTCACATTTATTTGTATGGTGACAACAATTCTTACTGATGGTTAAAAAAAAGTCATGCTTATTCCCTATTATAATAGATGCAATTTTTATCAAATAAATTATTAAGATTATTCTGCCTATCCTGCCTGATAATTACATAATGACCCTCAATCCCATAGCTATACGACAAGGAGACTCCCAACTTCTTGGAAGTCAGCGCCAGGAGTGAGGACAAGTTCGCAATCCGGACAAGGAACGGATACAAGAAACTCCCCATTGGGAAGATAGCTAACCCTGATGAATGGTGAGACTTATCTTGATACAACTGCTACATCCATACTAATATTATAAATGCGAAAGTAACTCTATCTGTCTGTCTGTCTGTCTGTTTGTTGCTCTTTCACGTCTAAACGGCTGAACGGTTCTTGATGAAATTTAGCATGGTGATAGACTTAAACAACATTTCATTACGCTTCTTTACTTGGGGGAGAAGGCAGGAAATTGAATTTATTGATATCACGCTATGTTGTTAAAAAGTGGGGCAACAATTTAATTTATATTTGAAGATAATATAATTAGAGATTTTTTGAGGGCACTGGGGCGACTGAAGTTTCAGGATGGACGGGAGTGACGGGAGAAAAGGGGAACAGAAGGGACATGGAGTCATGGACGGGAGGAATGGATGAGACTGGACAGACATAAGGACTGTCTAGGGACGCGAGTGATGTGTAAGATAGGAGGGACGTGTGGTACGTGAAGGACACGGGAGAGGATTTGACCCTACTTTCACCACCAGCAGTGCTATCGTCAAGAGCACCGTGGTTCTGTATTACAATAGTAAGATGCTGGGACCAGATCTACAGAGGGGCTGTGGGACGGGTGATACTCACGGCTGGATGAGGGAGAGAAAAAAAATAATCTTCGCAGACGAAGTCGCGGGTAAAAGCTAGTTACATAATATATTATTTTTAGTAAGTAGGTATGAGAACTTCTATGGTGAAGATGAGACAGAATTTTGAACCACCTAATGGGTCTCTGTCATGGTTAATGGTAATATTAATATCAGTCAAAGTGACTGAGACCGATGACTCAGCTACGTGATGTACTTCTCATCGTCTATCATCTTACGATCGGACAATCCAAGAGCCCGCGTTATCCTGAGCAAACTTCAATTTAATCTCATAAATTGATGTCAGCTTTGGGAACTTTATCAAATCCGTGTGAAATGAACCCATGACTTCCATATCGAGAATCGAGAGTCAAAGGTTCACATAATTAGACCCTCGAATCACATTACAGTCAAACTGCTTTAATTAGTTAATGTACTGGTTCGAATGGTGCACCGAGCTTATACCTCGGCTACGTATTTCAGCGAAGAGTGTGACAGCTTCGAGAACGTGTACGAGGGTCTGGGCTATCCGTCCCCCACCACCCCGGAGACGCCGCTGACCCTCTTCAGGAACGGCCTCTGCCGGACGCTGCCCCTAAGCTTCCACCAGCGCGTGGTGCTCGACAGCGGCGTGCCCGGGCTCGTCTTCAACCTCAGCGACAGCTTCTACAAGAAAGGACAGAATGGCACCAACAACATTCTTCTGGACTTAAAGGGTTGTTTTTATGGTAAGCCTTACATGGCGTTCTTGACATGCATCTATATTTTGCACCTGGTTTCTAAACTAATTTTTCAGGAAACAAGCCCTAACGCAATCATCGTTTTTGTTTTTATTTAACACTCATTTGACCAATTTATGTATTTATTTTTTCTTTTACTTTATCATCGTCAAACGCACATGCCATACAGAAGTTTCACGAGGGTATATAATTGCAGGTATCCCGGTGGCTCTCTCAAAGCTGTACTTCGAGGACTTAGACCCGGCGTTCTACGACCGCGTGGAGGGGGTCCCACCACCGGATCCCAACAGGGGGTCCTACATGATCATTGAACCGGTCAGTTTTAAAATCCATAGTGTCTAATTCTTGCATGACAGAAGTAAGAAGAAGAAATAAATGGACCGCTTCTTCAGGTGCAAGCAACAAACAAAATATTTCTTATGAGTTGATTCTCATATTCTTCATTGTAGCAATATTTTTTTCATTTGTCGCTTGAAAAAAGTTGGTTGTTCAGATTATACAATTTGTCCATTTGGTGAATAACTTTACTTCAGATTTTAGAAGATAAGGAAGAGCTTTGAATAGTGAATAACTAAAACTATAATTTGTCAGATGATAGCGATGGAGCTGGAGACGTATGTGCGGGTTCAGCTCAACTTGGTGCTGGGAGACGTGAGCTTCAACTCCAGGACCAGGCGCTTCTCCAACATGGTGATACCTATAGGATGCTTGGAGCTGGTGAGTCAAACAACCGTATCATGTCGTATATGCGATATGAAGGCAGTATGAATGAAGAATAGCTCTCGTCTTACCCCAAAAGGTATTGTGAATGATTTTATGTTTGTGTTACGCTAAGTGGTAAAGAAAGGGACACTTCGCAGATTGTTAAATTTAGGTATAGTGTATTGGCCATTGTAAAACAATCATTCCGAAGTGGCAATCGCCAAACGCTCAAATACCGAATTCGGATTTTGGCTGATATGTAATATGATCATTCAGCAGAGTAGTATTGACGAAATGCCAGATCGCGAACTGAGCACGTTTTGATTTCAATCACTCCGCATTTTCAAGACAGTAATGTGGTACAGATCCAGCCGCCCCTGCCGGAGCTAACGACGCACATCCTGCATTTGATGCACGTGACGATCCCGCTGGTGCTGCTGCTGCTGAAGCTGTCGCTGACTCTGGTGGGAGCCGGGCTGCTGGCGTATCCCTTCCTCGGGCGACTTCTGCGGCGCGCGCGCACCACGCCGGCCGCTAGCTACCGACACCTGCCTACCAAGGACACACAACTGTCGACCAAGGTCACGCAGCTGTCGACAAAGGACATGCACCAACCTTTACTCATTGAAAATTGTACATTTTTGCCAAGTTGGAGTGATTAGATTAGGTACTACGAAGGGACCGTAAATTGTCCGCTACAATTTCTCGTAATCTGGCTATACTATAATTAAGAGGGACTTGACATGACATCCAATGTTTTGTTTTGCAGATTTACTTACTTCTGCATCTTCCCTCCGGATTTTTCAATTAGTTTACGGTCCCCCTTAAAGTGTTGAATATTAGGTATTGTAAGTAATTATAAAACTAAAGCAAAATATACTAGAAGTAATTGAGGTAATTTATTGTAAATAAAGTAATTGTTCATTAAGTAAGTAAAATCCTACCTGTACGTCAGAAATTTTTCTTCATTTTAAAATTCGATGAAGGGGCTGGAGCATTTTGATGAATCACGCAGTTCTTAACAACACTCAAAAAATTATGACGAGAATATGTGAATAAATGAATGAATTTATTAATTTGCTTTTGCATACACGGTAGAAATAGATGAAATTATACAAAACTAGCATGCAAATATTTTGTCCTATGATATAAATTAAAATTATTGTAGGGATATTAAATTAGGGACACTATTCAATGTTGAAAACGCATTATAGTCAATTAGTCACATAAACATTATAGAAACACTGCATACATCATATATTGAAAAGTAGCATTTATAAGTTGAGGGACGCACTGAGGAAATGGCCCTCCAGCCCTCACTTGCTTTTTGTACAACCGCTCTGCGCTGCGGTCTGATCGTCTGATACTGACTGGCGCACGACCACACGCACGACTGGCACACTCGCACCCGTGTTCGCCTGTTGAAAGACAATTTATTTTTAATACATATGGCCAGTATTGTAGTTTCTTGAAGGTTGCATCAAAGAGATTGGTGCTGAAGGCATCCAATCTCCAACAGTTATGAATGAACACATGCATTAAAAAATAAAATTAATAGAATATAATGTCATCTCATAAAATAATAGAAAAGAAAAGAATATTTCGTCGCAGAATATTTAAACAAAACAAAAATATATAATACTAGATTTCCGGCCCGCGGTTTCACCCGCGGCTTACTGGGTTTTCCCGTAGGAATCGGCATTTTCCCGGGGTAAAAAGGTAAAAAGTAAGATCCATCCAAACCTTCGCGTTTATAATATTATTAGGATTAAAATGTCAACAAAATAACAGTTACCTAAATAACAAATTCGTCAAAAGTGTAGGCACTTCTACGGGTAAAAGCTTAGTAAATGAATATAAATAATTATGCCAATAATTTGCCAATAATTGCCACAGTAGATTCTGAATTCATTGAATTTAAATTTTGGCTGCCCATGGAATTGAGAAATCTGCCCATGGAATTGTTTACAAATTAGTATACTCAAACACTAGGGTTCGTCGGATTTATCTAGATTGAAATCCCACTGCAATGATGATTTGGGCTATGTATAATATATTTATAGCACAATTTAGCATATAAAACACCAAAAAGTAAGTTTTAAATATAAAAGTCTCAATTTCATGGTCAATTTCTCAATCCCATGGTCGTACACCCATGGTATTGAGAGCCATGGAATTTAGAAAATACGGTGCATATCGAAATTTCTTGTCTCCATTACCATTTAAAACATTTTAAATAAAAACACCATACCAACGTTTAAGCAAGCCACAATTTAGCATAAGAAAGGCATAAAAATAGTTCACGGTTCCAGAGATATCACTGGCATGGGATTGAGGAATCACCCTGCACTAAAGACACGGAAATTTTTCTTACCTTTGAAAATCTAAATTTTCGGCGACACTTCACACATGCACTCCACTCGCTCGCTCGGGCGCAACTGACAGATTGCGTGAATCTAATTTACATTCAAATGGTGCGTATTTAGTGTTGTATGCGAGTATTTGTACGCGCCACGGAATTTAGCGGTTAGCTTGGGATAAATCTTAAAACATCAAAAAGTATTACAAGAAAAGGACTTATAGGCCCGCTCATAAGTAATCTGTGCCATAGAGCTCAAGTTTAGCCAAAATTATTTTGTGACTTACAAAATCGAAAGCACTGCTCATATCAAATAAGACTGTCGTCACTGGCATTATCTTATCCATGCACATTGAAACAGATTTAACAACTGAAAAGCAAGCCTGAGCAGTGGATTTTCCTTTTTGGAAACCATATTGCTCGGGGTTGATCACTTTGTGTTTGTTTCAAAATTAAATGAACCTAGTGTTCATTACTTTTTCCAATATTTTAGAAAGTATAGGGATAAGTGTGATAGGGCGGTAATTTGTTATTAACATGTTCTCCTGTTTTATACAACGTTTTTGCAAAAGATTTTTTAAGAATTATGGGGAAAATTCCATTAGACATGAATAAATTAATCACAGGTGTCAAAACTAGTGCTGTGATTATGTAAAAAAAAAGCATACGTTAATTTTAAATAAAATTAAAACAAATACCTAAATAGGAAGTTAGTCTGGGTCCGGAAGAAGGGTAGGTACTTATACACGCTTGTGTTAGCATACAAGTTCAGAATAATGTGACCAACGTATAAAATGGCGATTTTCAGATAACCTTTGCACTGTAAACGGCACTTATCTCATAACGAGGACAACAGTCTCGTTCTTGATTTTTACAGAAGTTCGATCCCACGGCTTGCGCGCGCGCACACCGAGACAAATGCTTATAAATAACGGTGCTAAGTAGATGCGGTTAATTATTTATAATTTTAATATTAAAATTACTTATTCATAGTTTTTGTCGTTGCAAGTTGCAATTTTATGAAGAGTGCTATGCGGGGACAAAAAGTTACTTATTGTAAAACAAATTAAATTAACCTATTGTTAATTTTTAAGTACCAGTCTCTCTTTGGAATACGCAGCACGTAAGTACATTTTATTATTCATCAAAATTATACCGTTTTAAAAAATATATTTTCCGATACTTTTGGTAAGCTGGAGAGCCCGATGGTGTAGTGAATAGGGCCGCTGCCTTCGGTCGTGGTTCGAATCCCACCACGAACCAATGTGTTTTTCGGTTTTTGAATTTCATAAATGTACGTTTATTCGGCGCTTTTTCCGTGCTTCGGAAGGCATGTTAAGCCGTTGGTCCCGGTTAATATCGTTTAATACCGTAGATATTAGTCGTTAAGCCATATCAGAGGCCAGTGCTAAGCATTGGCGGCTTGAAAATTCTGACCTAATCTAGGATTGGGTCTGGTTTCCCTTCTGGGTTGAGGAGGTCAAAATGGCAGTCGCTCTGTGTAAAAACCAGTACCCTCGTTCAATCACCTAGATTAGGTAGCCGACCCCGTTAGATACGGGATAAGGCTAGGGACATGATGATGATAATGCTTTTGGAAAGCTATATTTCTGAACGACGCTCTTACAACCTTTTCTTCGTTTGGGTCAATACCGTGTCTGAATTGCCTATGTTATTTTTGCATATATTATTTTTTCAGAATTGTTCAGAGTCGAGTTGCTTTTGTTAAATAAAGAAATTGTCCAGTTTTTCTGGTATTTCCATTGTACACGAACCGGCAGGCGGTGATCCACCATACTATTGTAACCAGAATAAGAATCTACATTTTATCGCGGGAAATGTGTTAGTATTTCCAGGGTAGTATTTAACCCTTCAACTGTATATCCCCTTTTTTATATCAAAATATTCGAAATTCCCACCGAAAATACTGAAATGCACACTAAATTTGCTCATCAAACAAATGAAATATGTTCTACTAATTGATCTTCAAAGCTAAACTGTTTTACTGAATGACTATCTGTTAACTAAAAGTAAATCTAATAATTCTCTAAGTGCAACAAAATATTTTAACCTATTTTTGTGGTATCCATCAATGTGGTAAACATTTAAGAACATTAACTAGAGCTAACGAACCTATTTTTTACCCTGTATTTTCTTCCATTTCTATGTCGGTTCTGGCACATCGCCGGCCGCTACCGCGGCACGCTCGCTGCGCTCGCTCGGCTTGTGCGTTGTGGTCACTAGTCTAACCTAACTTGGCGTCAAGCATTGAAGTATGTAACCTCAAAAGTTGTGCTTAGAAAATTATTTTGGAAATTCCATTGTAATATTGGATAATTTACTGTGCAAAACAGTACTTTTGTTTTACGATGAGTTATTTTGTTTAAAAATGCGTATATCTGTGGTTTGAGATAGATTTTTGGTGTAAATCAGATTTAAAAAGTCATCAGATTTTGATCATTTTTCACATTTTTTTTTTGAACATGTTTAGGTAATCAAGTAGTACAGTAATTTATTTGATAAGCAGTAGGTTATTTGGTTGAGAAATTTTGTTTGCTTATTTTAAATAGAGGTGCAATTTAAAATTACCCGTATTTCCACCGGAAAACGGGTGACACCAGGGCAGAGATAGTATAAAATATTATTATTTTTCTAAGTTAATACAAAATACAACTACGAAAAACTTACTTATAAATTGGGTGAAAAGAATAGGCATGCATTTTGTATTCGATTTTCGTGTTTTGGGTTATTATTTTATTAATGATTAGCGAGACATGTCGCTAGGATGCCAGATGCACTTTGTTTAGGAAGAACTACACATTGGGTCCCTCTTAACGCAAGACGGGCACGAGGTCGTCCCAGAAAAAGATGGCGAGACGAGCTAGATACATACGCCCAAAACTTTTTAGAGAAGGCTCAAAACAGGGAGGAATGGAAGAAGGGGAGGGAGGCCTTTTTCCCTGCAGTGGGACACCTCGGGCTGTTAATAATAATAATTAAAATGAGACTATGCGAAATAAAAGTGTTGCTTGGTGTAATTTTTATAAAAAAAACCGGGCAAGTGCGAGTCAGACTCGCTCATCAAAGCTTCCATACCAACTAAAAAAAAAATTGTGAATCAAGTACAAGAGTTTTTATAACAACAACACTATAAGGGTTCCTTTTTCCTTTTTAGGTACGGAACCCTAAAAATTAAAGTAGGTATCCAGAATTTCAACTAACTTTCGACATTTTTTTTTATCAGGTCACACCTATATTGATAGATAAATGCTCTAAAAATACAACGTGTGCCAGTTAGATGTCTGATAAAATATGTCCTAATGCTTTAAACTAGATAAAACAGTTTACTCGCTTTAACCTCAAAGTGCTCACTTAACAAACATAGATAAGTACTAGAACTAGATATAGGTACCTACTAGCCGAGTGTGTGAGACCGAGACACGTCATGCGTGCCAGACATTATAATGTTAAAAGGATATTCTAAATATTTTTGTGGCGCCGTCCTCAGGTATTTACTTATTACATAAATTCCAGATTTTGGCTTTTGAAGGCACGGATATATGAACGAGCAAGTGTATGTTATGGTTACGGGTTAATTAAATTTAAATTACGCCTTACCTATTTATAATTGAAAGTACCTATATCTAATTTGAACCTTAGTTAAAAATATAAATTAACGCCTTGAAACTGTATCTACTAAGGGAATAATTTGTATTGTCCTATAAATAATAGTCATTTTATATAGCATACTACGTAAAATTTGACGTGGGATGTAATATTATATGTCAAAGTTTGTTAATTATTCTAAAAATCATGTTTAATTAACTTAAAACTGATTAAAACTACAGTAAAAAAAAACAAGACTAAATAATTCTTGAAACTGTGTACATAGATCACTAAAATTATTAGTATAAATTTTTCGAGTATACTTCATTCTTACCCGACTGCCAAGGAAGGGTTTTGTTTTCCAAAATTTGCCTTTTTTCCTAAGCATTTAAGTAGCTGCGGTTAATTTTACAGTACATTTAATTTATTCAGTATTGTATACCACGACGCAGGCTTTAAACACGTTAAACCCTATACAACTAAATATACGACCGCTTATTTATAAAAAATGTAAATGTAAATTTTTTAAATTGGTTCAGTAGTTTATGTGTTTATTTTTTACAAAAATACGTGCATACATACAAAAATTCAATTTTTTCTTCTTTTTAATAGAAGTATAGATAAACTTGCTCGTGTTGAAAATAATATTGTCTGGTAAACAAACTCAACTCACGTAATGATAGCATAAACTTGTACCTACTTATTGATGGTTTTCAGTAAGTAATTCAGAGAAAGTAATGCAGTGATTCGTTTTCAGTTTATCATTTTAAGTTAAGCGGTGAGATAGAGACGGTGAAAATGGTGATAAGAAAAGAGACAGAAGTAATCAAATACGACAGAAGACGTCACAGACTGAACACAGGTGAGCGCGTTGTCGTCTTGCCATTAAGTACCTAACCCAATTTTCGCAAAATAGTCATAGGTTTACAAGTTATTATGCTTTTACATACATACATACATATATTCACGCCTTTTTCCTTATGGGGTAGGCAGAGCGTAAACGACCTAATTAAAGGTCGTTCCGCCACGTCTGACAAGTTTTGAGGGTTATTCCAGATAGATCTGTATATTGCTATAGTGACAGGTCGTCAGCCCATCGCCTAAATTACAATACTGAAACCTTCGAATCCCTTAGCTGATTTTTACAGCATGCCCGGGAGGAGATGCAGCTGGCACATTCTATGTTTTTCTATCACTCCCAGTCCAGCATGGAAGAAATCATTATTATTATCAAACTTCAGTACGCTTGGCTTGACTTCACATGGCATTTCCGCCATACTAAGGCTCGTATTTATAAAGCGATCTCAAGATTGAGAGCAGTATTAAGTATGGATTTGACAGATCGTTTTGTACTGAAATGACATTTTTGATACAAACGCAAACTCGCTATCACTTTTGAGAGCTGATTATAAATACGGGTCTAATTTCATATCAGTCGTTGTAAATAAGAGATAGATTGTTTTGCTTTATAATGGTATACAGGGTGTCCAGGAATTAATGGATAACCCTTTAACTGCGGCTAGCTTGACCGATGCCCTACTTGCAAAAATATTATGACCTCAGTAAAAGTGTCACAGTTTTTGAAATATCGTACAAAAACCGTTTTTTTAATAATTTTCTCCCTACGCTCAGTTATTATCATGCCATTTCATCAAATATCAACATTTTTGGGTTTTTTATTTTTTTTAATATACCTTAATAGTTGATACTTAAAATGAATACATTATTTTAGTACCTATTTATAAGAAAATAATTTAAAAAATAAGTTTTATTGAAAAAATTAGGCAAAATATTTTTAAAATTTTGTCTTTGACCTCCTACGGTGAAAAAAAAAAGTGACACTTTTACTGAGGTCATAATTTTTTTACAAGTAGGGCATCGGTCAAGCTAGCCGCAGTTAAAGGGTTATCCATTAATTCCTGGACACCCTGTATCTCAGTGATTTTTGGTCAATTTTGATTCAGTTTTCACTGTTGATATTATAATTTTGGATATTTTACGAAAACAAGTTTATTAATAAAATTCTATTGGGGTAAAGAAATGGTAGTGTAGGTAAATATCAAATAGAATTTATTTGACATGCAATATGAGTACTTTTAATGCCTATTTATGCGAATACAAGAGTTATAGTTTGCAAGCCGTATATATTTTCATTGTAGAATATGTAGTAAAAATTACAACTTGAAAGATTTTAAGGTTTTTATAAATTTAATATAATAAAAATGAAGTTACGTATTTCAGCACCGCTTTCATAGATATTGGACTAATAAATGATCTTATTAATGTTACAATAGGTCAAAACCCTTTGTTTCAGTTACATTATGTGCGAACTTCTCACTCGGGTTGATTTGGTTCTCTCTACTCCTCATCACATTCACCGTGGACCCCATTATTCTCATTTTTAAACAGGTAAGTGTTTAACAACAAACTTCTATCCCCCTTTTCACCCCTTTGCGGGTGGAATTATCAAAAACGCTGATACACGTGTTCATTATTTTTAATCCATTAGTCTAAATACAAAATTGGAAGTTCCTAACTTAAAAAACATCGGACTTGAAAAAAATTAATCCTCCTTATCACCCCTTTGGGGGTAAAATTATCAAAAACGCTGAAACACGTGTTCGTTATTTTTTAATCATTAGTCTAAATGCGAAATTAAAAAATCGTGGTTTTGTCCAGCGCGTCACCATTTTAAACGATTTGTTCGGGCAATCTGCCGGACTATTCCATGTTTATAATCGATGATATTTGAACCAATTTTATAAACTCGTTGACTCGTCGACAGAAGAGTCATAGGGCATCCTATTTTCAGCGGAAAATACCTCAACCTTCGGTGAAATGTACCTACTATAACTTTTTATTCTTTGGCAGTACACGAAAGTAACGAACGGCTCTTTCGTGCACGAGATGATGCTGAAGGAGATCGAGGGTCTGCATCTCCGCGCGTATCTATTCAACGTCAGCAACGCGAAGGAGTTCCTGTCGGGCAAGGACAGACAGCTGCGGGTCGACGAGGTCGGGCCTTTCACATACAGGTCAGTCAGTTGCATCACGTACAGGTCAGTGCGCGGTCATAGTACGATGGAACTCTTCAAACACTTCCAAGTCTTCTACCATAACCTTTATTTGAAAAGCATCATCGAAATCCTAATCTTCATTTCCGTCGCTATTTCCCGCTCATCATCATAATCAGCCACAACAGTCCAGTGCTGGACATGGCGGCCCCCCCAAAATTAGGGTTATATGCCATACTCACCACGCTTGGCAGGCGGGTTGGTGAGCGCAGTAGAAGTTTTCCATTCCCTGGATTTATCTCTTAGTCGCCTTTTACGACACCCGCAGGAAGTTATGATATACACAAGAAACCAAATCTTATGTTAAGTTGTGACGTCACGCGTGTCCATGTCCAGTTACTTAGAGAAAATTATAAAATAAAAATATTGGCTGATCTAGAACCGAAAACCATGAAATTAGTTTTTTTAAATTACGTTAAGATTCAGAAAAATATATAAAATAAATGTCTTTTTTTTTATAAGGCCAATATGCCTATTACGACTGCTCTTCGATCGGCTGAAGACAGGGATGCATGGAGCAACTTAGTTCGAACCTCCACAGAAGCCTGTCAGAACAAAGACTGATCAGACACGACCTTCAGAAATTGAAGAGTACGACGACGAAGAAGAGATTTCATTAATTCTGTTAAAGAGTATTTGTAGTGACAGATTGTCAGCCCGTCGCCTAAATTACAATAAGGGCAACTGGAACATTCTATGTTTTTCTTGCTTCCAGTCCAGCATGAAAGAAAGTCCAGGTATCACTCAGTCAATGCAAAAAAGTTCCTTCAAAATCGGTAAAACAACCAAAATATAATATTCTGCCTACCCTTTATGTCAGGTGGCGTGATTATTTGAATATTAAGTTTCACAATGTCCAGGTAACACTCAGTCGAATAAAAAAAGTTCTATCAAAATAGGTAAAAAATTATTTTAATTCAATTTCCTGCCTGCCCCCTTAGTCAGATGGCGTGATTATTTGTATCTTAACTGAGATTATCATATTAAAGACAATATCTGTAGGTACTATAAATTGTAAACTAAAGTTTCAGCATTTTAAGGCAATCAATAGCAATTCTGTAGAAAAAAATACTTTAAATTGACATAACTTTTTAATTTCATTCTAATCGGTTGAGACATTTCTGAGATTAGCGTTAACAAACGCACACACAAACAGACAAACAGACATACAGACAAACAGACAAAAATTCTAAAAATCATTGTTTTGGGTTCTATTGCGTTGATAAATGTCCCCAATAATAGTTTTTCTCATGTATCTTCTATGTACAGAAACAACCCCTCTTAGAGATTTATTATATGTATAGATAGATATAGATATAAATTTAGTCTTTGGTATGTTGATTAAATATTAATTCAAGAATCTATCTAACACATTCAATACATTAGATAAATAATTAAGATTTACCTAATGCCCCTTAATCTGTATTATTACTAAAGAGTAGCTTAGTAGGTACTACAAATTCTGAAGATGTTTTTTCCCAGAGAGATGCGCAGTAACCTGGACGTGGTGATAGACGAGCAGGCGCAGCGCTTATGGTACACTCCACATGTCAGACTGGAGTTCGTGCCGGAGGAGTCGGTAGCAAATCCTGAGGACCTCAACATCACCGCGCCCAATATACCCATGCTGGTGAGTGAAAGCAACAAGCATACGGCATGACAAAGAGAAGATAAGATATGCCCCTGCCCCGGATGTTAATGAGCCTTGCAATATTTCAACAACGGTTGGTTGGAAGCGAATTTTTAAACAAAACTTAAGTTGCATCATTGACCACAGGGTATGCTATCCAAGTTGGCGGACTCGCTGTACTTCAGTCAGATGGCGTTCAACCTGCTGACGTCACAGCTGAACTCGAAGCCGCTGGTGAGCCTGGACGCGAGCAGCTACCTGTGGGGCTACGAGGAGCCGCTCGTCTCTCTCTCGCACCGGCTGATGCCAGGGAGCATCTCCTTCGAGAAAATGGGCATTCTTGATAGGGTATGGAATTTATGTAGAAGTGTAGATAACCTTTGGAACTACGCTACTGACTGACCTAACAAATTGCAAAACCTTGGTACAGACAAAACAAAAACCATTTTTTATCTGTTTTAAACAGTCATGTTTTAAATTAAGATTTCATAAGTTATCAAACTAAGATCAGTAAGACCTAATTAATTTGATAACTTTAATGAAACGTATCGCGTTATATAATTTCATAATGCATTCAAAATTCAGCACATATGCCATTCAACATTCATCACATATTTCAGATCTACGACCCTGACCTAAAGCACCGCATCGAGATCTCAACAGCTGATGAAGACAAGTACATGATCCAATCCCGCAACGGACACAAGCGACTCGAGATGAGCCCGGAGGTCGACCCTGACATGTGGTAAGTTATAGTGTATATAAGCTAAACATGCATTGAAATAGATTGTGAGTGTCTAGTCTAATGGGTGGATAGCTCATAGCGTCCCGCTGCACTCGGTTTTTGTCTCGGAGTGACATGTTCCGACATTTCCAGGTTAGGTAAATTTCCTAAGGCCTTAATGTTCGCAGCAAACTGGTTATACGCTATTGCGTGGTTACCAGTGTCTTTTGTTGGTTTTATACAGAAAGTAATGGAGCAGATGAGGTTGATACTTGGAAGAAATCATTCTGTTATCACGTTCACCCCTAAATCCCATTAAAACAAATTCCAGCTCTTTATGCAACACATTCGAAAACGCGTACGAAGGCGTGGGCTACCGTCCCAACATCGACTCTACGTTCCCCATCAACCTGTACCGTATCGGCATCTGCCGTATGTTCCACATGCAGTATCACGGCAACAAGCCGATGGAGTACGGCGCCGACGCCATGGTCTACCACTTCAAAGACGACTTCTTCACGCTTGACCCCAAAATGTATACTAATGGAGTTCTTGCATTGCCTGATTGTTTTATGGGTGAGTGAATACGTTGCAAAGCATGAATATAAATATCTGGCAGAAGAACAGCCTTTATTCCTTACGGGGTAGGCAGAGCGTGAAACGCCTAATGTGAGGCATTTTTGAGATTGAAATGTATATCGCTATAGTGACAGGTTGTCAGCCCATCGTCTAAATTACAATATGTACACTATAACCCTCGAATCTTTTTATTGGTCTATAGATAGTTATATATAACAGCATGCGCAGTAGGAGAAGCAACTGGGACATTCTATGTTTTTCTTTCCTTCCCAGTCCAGCATGGCAGCTAGCAGAAAAATTCAGTAATAAATACTTGTTTTGTTGCAGGCGTGCCACTAGCTTTGTCGAAGGCACACTTTTTGGACGTGGACCCTAGCGTGTACGAGCGGATTAAAGGCATCGACCCTAACCCTGAACGATTCCAATCCTGGATCACTGTAGATCCTGTGTGTATTATCAATGCAATTCCAGATATTGCTCTTCATCTTACCATGTCAATAATTAACTTAGAACGAGGCTGCGTAAACAAAGTTCTTTTATCGTCTCAAAATATTTTAGGCTAACAAAGAACGAGTTCCAGCTTCCATATTTTTTGTTGAATCTTTACAATAATAATCATAGCTATGAAAAATACATACATACATAAAATCACGCCTTTATCCCTAACGGGGTAGGCAGAGCAAAAACGACCTAAACAAAGGTCGTTCCGCTACACGACAAGTTTTGAGGGTTATTATTATTACAGATGATTAGATAATGTATACTGCTATAATGACGGGTTGTCAGCCCATCGCCTAAATTGCAATACACTGAAACCCTCAAATCCCTTAGCTGGTTTTTACAGCATTCCCGGGAGGAGATGCAGCTGGCACATTCTATGTTTTTCTATCACTCCCAGTCCAGCATGGAAGTAAATAGTGAGAAAAGAAAGTAAAGAGTGACCAATATAAGCGAAGCCAACAACTGAATCAAAATCTTAACTCTATATTTATGTGTCCAACATCCCCTGAAGAGATATTTAATATTATTAAAGGCTTAAAAAATACATCTAGACGAAATTTCAACCAAAGCCATTAAATATGTAGCGGAATACATATCTACGCCTATTAGTCATATAGCAAACCTATGTATTTCCAACGGAGTTTTCCCAAAAGCTCTTAAAACATCGGTTATTATACCTTTACACAAAAAGGGAGATACAAAAGACTTAAAAAATTATCGCCCTGTGGCATTAATACCAATATTTTCTAAATTATTTGAAAAGGTTATTTATGATAGAGTGTATAATTTTGTAGAGAAATATAATATTCTGACAGAAAGACAAAAAGGGTTTAGGAAAAACAAGTCAATTAACCAAGCTATTTTTGAATTGGTAAAACCTGTAATAAGCCAGTTAGATAAGCCAAATCACATATGCGCTCTCTACATGGATATGACGAAAGCGTTCGACCATGTAGAGCATAAATTATTACTATCAAAACTAAATGCATATGGAATACGTGGAAAGGCTTTAGAACTGATAAAATCTTACCTTAGTGATAGAGATCAATATACAGATCTGACACAGATATGTCTATCGACAAAATCTGAAAAGACTTTTAGATCTCTACGTAGAGAATTAAAATATGGCGTTCCACAAGGTAGCGTTTTGGGGCCCCTTCTATTTCTGCTCTATATAAATGATATTCCCGAGTGTACTAAATATCCGATGGTCCTCTTTGCAGATGATAGCACGGTCATTATTAAACACGATAGTTCTCTTAACTATGAAATGGAAATTAATGAAGCTCTGAAGGGTGTTATAGAGTGGCTTAACAGTAATAATTTAAAAATCAATATCCAAAAAACCAAAATGATGAATTTTGCTCAGAAATTACATGTACCAAAAGTAAATGTAAGTTATGAAAATCAGTCACTAGAAGTTGTTAAATCTACAAAATTTTTAGGATTAATTATTGATAATGACATGTCATGGGAATCACAATCACTAAATGTATGTAATAAATTGTTTTCATTTTCATATGCTTTGTATAAACTTAAAAAAGTGACTAATAAAAATGCATTATTGACCGCTTATCATGGTTTTGTATCATCATAATTGCGCTATGGTGTAATTTTCTGGGGAAATTCAAATTATAGAGAGCTGATCTTCAGAGCACAGAAAAGATGTATTAGAGCAATATCTGGTATAAAAAGCAAGGATAGTTGTAAGCCATACTTTAAAACTCTCCGAATTTTGACATTTCCGTGTCTGTATATTTTTGAGTTAGCTCTATATGTAAAAACTAACCAAAATGATTTTAAAATTGAAGTTCCTATATGTAAAACACTTCGCCCAAGAGGTATTGTTGTACAGAATCAATGCTGCAAAACAGCTCTCATGAAGAAAAGCCTGCTTAAAATGGGACCAAATATCTTTAATAAATTGCCACAACATATTAGGGAATTAGATACTAAAACTTTCAAGTCAACTTTATTTAATTTGCTTGTCAACAAATGCTATTATAATTTAAATGAATTTATGCAAGATAAAAATATGACATAATAAGAATAATCAGTAAATTCAGTTTTATAATTTGACAATGATAATGGTATTTTAAAGTAATCTAATCTGACATGTATGTAATTGGTATAATTTGACATTTATTGAATTGTTGTATTCTAGGATGAGTAATGTAATGGTGAATTTTATTTTGACATTTAATGAATTCTTTACTTAATATTATCTTATGTGTTTCGTATGCCGCAAGGTTCATTGCAGAGGTTCTTTGTACTATTATGTGTGATCTTTGTTTTACCTGTGATGACGAACAATAAATGATTTATGATTATGATTTATGATTATGAAATATATGAATGAAAAATAATCGATACTTATTTCAGAAAGTTGGTCTGCAGCTGGAGACAAAGATCTCTCTGCAGCTGAATCTAGTAATCGGAGACATCTCCTACAACCAACATGCGAAACACTTCACCAACATGGTGCTGCCCATCTGTTTCATAGAAATTGTAAGTATTAAATTTTAAACCAAATTTTGTCGATGATCTCTTTTTGGCATTCAAATACATTTTTGTTGCCTTTTTTACAGGAACAGTCGCCTATACCAGATGAATCAAAGTTGTTCCTGAACGCAGTCTACCACACGGGTCCGTGGATCCTCATAGCAGCTCAAGTTTGCTTCCTGATCCTCCTTCTCATCAGCTGGGGCTACTTCGTCAGAGTCTTGTACCAGTACTTTACGACGAAGGACGACACAGCCATGTCTTTTCCGGTAGGATCGGAAGTTAAGGAGATCAATGCAAATAACATAGAAGAACCACTCATGAAAGACTCACAAAAACGGCGATAGTTAATTAAACTCGAAGTCATGTCAAGAAATCTCAAACGGAGTATAAGGAAGTACCCCTTCCTAAAGGTAGTATTCCTATACTTAATTAAATATCATAGTCATAGTATAGCTGAGTCAAAGCCGACAGGGTATGAATTGGTATGAAAAGAATGTGTAAAGAAAAATTATTTACTTGTAAATATCTTTTAAAAATAATCTTTTATACAAAATATAATTAAATAGCTTTTAAAGTTAGAAGTATTCTTGGAGTTTCATTTATGTACATTTTCAGTGCTCAATATATTTCTATGGAAATTACTGTCCTACGTGGCAGTGGCAGCCTTCTACTTGCTTTGTACCCGTGGCGTCTCCTGGTTTTATATTTGCCTAGAAAATATTAAATCATGTAATCTTAGGTAATTTCAGCACTATATAGATGTTTCTTACAATAAAATAAGAAAGGAGCTGATATTTTCTAGGTACCCTTAACGCGGATCGGAATATCGTCATAATAGTCAATATCACGGCTCGACTCGGCTTCACCTGAGGAGATGCTGTCTTCACCTGAGGAGTTGCCACTGCACTCCTCGGACGAGCTTGTAGACAAGCTCGACGCCTTATTAAATCGCTTGTCCTTGTCCTTCCTGATGATCTCCTGGATCTTACGAGGAGAAGGGTGGTTGTGCACGACCGGCTCGAAGACAGTCCGCACTGGGACCGCGCAGGGCATCGGCGGAGGAGCCGGTATCGGGTAGAATTGCATCGGTATGGCTGGGAAAGGGCACGGCAAGCAGCCGGTCGGGGTGCAGCAGGTCCTCTCACCTGCTGACGTAGCGGTGCTCAGCTGCTGCTGGTGACCACTGCGTCTGAACGCGTCTTCAGCACGAGCGCCTATGTTGGCCCCCGCAGCTCCCACTGAGCTGCCTACAGCCTCCGCTCCCTGCATCAGAGCTTCCATTCCTTTCAGCTGATCGTAACCTTGCGATAAAAGCTCTTGCAAGGATTTGAGATCAACTCCCTGGGTAAAATTTTCGAAAGTTCCATCGGCAACAATAATTTTCAACAACCCGGCAAAAACCAAAGTTTGTTGTAATAGCATGGCTGTAGGTTGAACACTAAACTGCTCGCACATTTGCACCTATAGATATAAGATCAATTATAAAATGGCATTGTTCGTAACTACTAAGGCTTTTAGAATGGTATTGTTGTACAAGGAGGCAGTTACATGAACACTAATTGTTCTATTTTTATGTAACTTGATGATGATGAAGCATTCACCCATTTCAAATTTCATAATCACGCCTTTATCCCTAAAGGGGTAAGCAGAGCAAAAATGACCTAAGCAAACTATAGTGACGGGTTGTCAGCCCATCGCCTAAATTGCAATACACTGAAACCCTCGAATCCCTTAGCTGGTTTCTACAGCATGCCCGGGAGGAGATGCAGCTGGCACATTCTATGTTTTTCTATCACTCCCAGTCCAGCATAAAAGAAACTACGTACGTCTTCTTTAAAAAATTCGTAAATCATAAATCAAGTATCTACCTCGCCTATTTATTTTTTAACAAGACTCTCCCTCTATTGTTAGTAAAAAGACAGCGTCGATACGTAACATAACATAACACACTGCTCATTCGTGGTTGATGAAATATTCAAATTCAGAATCCAATAGTTTCAGAATCAAAATTGCTGAGAAGTGGCGTGCGTGTGCGTGTGGTATCTCGTCTGTTTTTATTCAAAACTTTGTTCTATTTTTACCTTGATTTTTACCTATGGATTGGATATTGCATCAGAGAATTTATAATATTAAAGCATTTGCTGACATTTTCTCTGTCGTAATGCTGTTATAGGTATGTAATGAAATAATGAATAATTTTATTCTTCAACATAGATTCCATTGAATACCTTATTTATTAAATGTTCATCATCATCTTGTCGTTAGAGTATAAAGTATTGTAATGCAATGAAAACCAGACTTTAAAAGTATGTTTTTAATTATAAAATAGTAAGGTACAAAAAATAATAAATATAAGTACCTAAGTATGCATCATCCTAGGCTACTTGGAAAGACACTGATAAATTCTTGATAGTTTTGTCGTGGGGAGGCTTGAACACCAGCTCCTTGGTGCCCTGCTTCAACATGCGTCGTTCTTGCTTTGTCTGTCCTGCACGTGCTTGGTCCATCCTGCCATTCTTCTCCGGTCTCGACTTATAATCGGATATTAACAGAATTTGGGGTCGATTGAATGTATCCTCGCTAGCCACAAGTCTCACATTCTGAACTTCGGGTGACTCAGTAGTTGTTAATTTTACCTGAGGTTTTGCTTGAAGTCTCTCCATCAAATACTCAACATTTCTGTCTTCGAAGCTGTCTCTGGTGAGCGTGCGCACGTCGCTAGCGGTCAGAGGGCGGTTCAACTTCACATTCCCGCGGCTGTTGATGAACGACAGCACCGGCTTGATCACATCACGACCGCCGCCGAGGTTTCTTCTGTTGAAACGTTTTTTTTTTCTGCGCGACTTATGACGTTTTCGATGCTTCCGTCGACCATTACAATTGCCGTCTCTTAGCCCACAAATTGCAGATGAATCATCGTCATTAGACTCTGAAGAAGAGGAAGAAGACTGCGATTCACTGCTACATGAAGAGCTCGATTGCGGCATCCTGGGGAACGGAGGTATCGGCACCATTACAGCGGGAGGTGGCATCGGCATCGGTAGAGCGAAGGCTGGGCCGGGGGCTGGCAGCGGAGGCACCGGCGGTAGCGGCACCGGCGGCTCCTTGCCGTTCGTGCAGCGACACTTCTGGTGACACGGCGAGCAGTAGGCGAAAAAGGAGGGCGTGCAGGCGGGCGCACAAAGGCAGGGCGGGCACGGAGGGCAGGCGGGGGGGCGCGGCTTGGCGGCGCAGAACAACGGCGGCGACAGCGCCGGCACCGCGATCTGCAGCGGCATCGGCATCGGCACCGGCATCGCGAACGCAATGTTGTTGTTGTCCGGCGGAGCGTCGGGGGTCAGCGGCTCCTGCGGCGGCGGCGCGGGCGCGGCGCCCGGCGGCGGCGGCAGCATCATCGACGCCATCGCCGGCATGTGGTACATCTGCATCGGGAACTGCGGGCTGACCGGTCGCACCACCACCAGCAAACTGACGAGCACATATTTCCGTTTCCAAATCTGAAACAAACGTAACAATTTGTAGAGGTTTTCAGGTTATCTACGTTAAAAAGGAATTAAAAACTTAACTCACATTCAATTTGCGCCAGACCATAGTGTGTAGCGGTTTCATGACCAAAAACTAGTTTTATGCATTTTATTGAGTCAGGTGGAGATGTTGCGCAATACGAAAGCATTGTAGGAATACGGTGATTATGAAGAAAAGAAAAAGGATTTTTGTTACAGCTGCCATGGCGTAACTAGATTACTGACTAATAATTTTACGTAACGGTAAAATAGAGAATATTACTATTTCCGTCAATGATGCGATCATAGAGATATTCAGTAGATCAAAGAAAAGAGTAGGATCGATTCCACTCAGTACAAATATTTGTAAAATATATTTCCAAACCAGACGAATATAAGGTACTTGATACAAATAAGGCCTACCTAATTTTAGATCACTACAACTCCTTTCTATTTATAGATTACTAGCTTTCCGCCCTGCGGTTTCACCCGCAGCTAAGAGAGGTTTCCCGTAGGAATATATTTTTTTCGCGCGGTAAAAAGAAACCTATTTTTAATCATTAGCCTAAGAAAAAATTAAATAATAATTTAATGCAAACCTTCATTAAATAACCACCTTAAATTGCTAAATCCAAAAAAATCTTAAATAATTACAATCATTAGCCTATACGAGACATTGCCAGATCCTAACTTCAAAATTAACGGAATTTCTATGCAAACTTTCATCCCCTATTTAACCCCTTAAGAGGTGGAAAATCCAAAAACACTGATTCTCCATAAATTTTTGATCACCTAAACACAAAATTGGAAGATCCTAACTTCAAAATTTACAAACATTCATTCCCTATTTAACCCCCTTAGGGGTGTAAAATACAAAAACACTGAAATACGTTTTCATTATTTCTTAATCTTTAGCTCAAAAACGAAATTGGAAGATCCTACCTTCAAAATTTACTGAATTTCCATACAAACTTTCATCCCCTATTTAATCCCATCAGGGATAGAAAATACAAAAACGCTGAAACAAGTGTTCATTATTTTTTTTTATCATTAGCCTTGTATGGAATCAATAAGGGATGGAAGTTTGTGTGGAAATTCCGTCAATTTTGAAGGTAGGATCTTCTAATTTGGTACTAAATTTCCTAAGGAGGAATAAAAAATACAAAAACGCTGAAACACGTATTCATTATTTTTTAAATATTAGCCTAAATCCAAAATTTGAAGATCCTACCTTCAAAATTGACGGACTTTCATACAAACTACAACCCCCCTTTTTACTCCTTTAGGGGGGGGAAACAAAAATCCTTTCTTAGTGGGAGGTTACGTTACAAAAGGAACTTGCTCTCCAAGTTTCACGATTCTAGCTTTAGTAGTTTAGGCTCTGCGTTGATGAATCAGTCAGTCAGTCAGTAAGGACAAACGATTTTATAAGTTTATTGATATCGCTAAGTATTGCTTCATATAAATCTTAACACATATTTAAACGAATCATGTGTCTACATTGATCTTACTTTTCATTATCACATCAATAAAAAAGTATTACTAACGTACCCTTTAAGGCCTGGGTTGTTTATTAAGGCCTAAAACTTTTTTATATTTTTGGAAAACTATGAATTCATTACACATAACTTTCTAAATGCCTTTTAAGTGTTAGCACTCTTTAGTTTTTACTTATAATTATTTGCCATAAGAAATCATACAAGATATTCTTTTTCAAACAAAATTAGCTTTTAAGAAGGGGTAGGTTTGATATTATTCATATCTCGAGCATTTTCTTTGATACTGGATTGTTTTAACTATGAAATTTTATTATGATGATACAATCTACTATTCTTCCCGGGCATATTTTCTTGCTATTTAGGCGATATGGCTTACATTCTAGGTAAGTACAATATATCACTAACAGCAATCTGTACACAATCTTAAATGAAGTGCTCTAAATCTAAAAGTGTTGTCAAAAGTAGTGTAGTACTGTAGTACTATCGTAAGATTTTTTATTGAGCCGTTAACGCACTGCCTTCCCCATGAAGAATGATTTTATTTATTTTTAAATTATTTCTCCAAATTCCCTGTTAAGAATCACAACTAAGGATTCGTAATGACATGGTCGAAGCGAAGAATTGTATGTATGCCCGCTCGAAAAAATAATCTATGGATTTACATGAAACGCATAATTTATGCATAAAGTTAGCAAACTGCACAAGAGTACCAAATTTCATAAAAATCCATAAATCATTTACAGAGAAAACTTGACCCGTTTCTAGCGGCCTTGTGTACCTTATTCCTTGGATGTGTGTACATTTTCTCGTTTACCGTAGCGAGTCGTAGCCCGTAGACCCCGTAGACCCCGTAGGCCCAGTAGCATACCAACACTAAGTGCTCCGCCAGGTCCTGATATTTTTATAAATGCGAAAGTTATATTTTATAACAAACCACATAGGACTTAAGAGATTTTAAAGTACAAGTTTATATAATTTTTAGGTTAGAGCCAATTTTATTGTATTCAATATTTATGACGTGCCAACTTTGATTTAATATGATGAAATTAAAAAGTCATATTTAATTGGTTAAATTTATAATTATTTTATTTATCTTTCCACTTACATTGCTTTATTATTTTCTTTTCTCCATGTGAGAAACAAGAAACGAAACATACGATTCGGGCAGGATTTGAACCTGCTGCAGCCTTACAATACATACCATACCATCCCCTATCAACCTGGATAACATGTTGATCTCTAGTTGAACACTATGAGCGAAGTTAACGAGATCTTAACGAAACGTTTTCTTATGTTGAGGCATTAATATTACCTACGAGTACATACGTAAGTAGATCGAATTCTTGAACCATTCAAATTATGCATTTTGAGATAAGATAAGAAAACATTTTACTTTAAAGTAAGTAAGTACCTATAAAGTAATAAATTTACATTTAACAAAAAAAATTAAACGCCTTCAAAGTTAAGTACGCCGCAGTTATTATAAGTAAAAAAATAATTATGTTATTATAAGTAAACATATAAGGATACGGAACCCTACATATGGGTGTGTCCGACACGCTCTTGGCCATTTTTTTTTTTTTGAGTTGTTTAATAAAAAATAAAGTGAGAGCATGTGACAGAAAATGGTTTAATGTTTTTTTTTAATAATATACAAAAGTATAAAAATACTAAATATTCTATGGAGTATTCTTTCAAAAAGGCATTCCTTATGGGAGTTTCGCCGAAGCAACAGCTCTCGCGCGCTGCGCTTGGATCAGGTTTTTCAGGTGAGATCCCGGACGCCGCCTTCTCTTCGAAGAGCTCGCCCCTGGAGCTATACTAGCTCTTGTTGATTTTTCTTCTTTTCTTTCTACTTTAACCGGTTCATCCTCCTTTTCTTCATCATGTGCATTATTATTATGGTTTTCACCAATGTTTAACCCATTATCTTCTTCTTCATCCTGATTTTCATGTTTCTTCTCCTTCAGCCAATTCTTCGCTTCAGATTTAGATATTTCTTTCTCATATATCACATAACCATCATTTGTGACGTACTGAATTATTGGCGTGAGCATTTGTTTATACGGTGACTCCTGTCTTCTTCTTGACCTGTGTCGTCTACTATGATGTGCATTAGGCCTGTGATGTCCATCCCCATGACCAGATCTTCTATAATCGTCATAATTTTTTCTGTTTCTTCCCGGGCTCTTACTTTTATTCTGTCTCCACCATCCATCATCGGAGTTGTAACCTGATCCAGAAGACGAGTCGGTGTCGGATGATGATCCGGTGTCGGTGTCGGTGTCGGTGTCGGTGTCTGTGTCGGTGTCGGTGTCGGAGGATGTGTCGGTGTCGGAGCCGGAGCCCCCCCTGCACCCTCCCCCGCCGCATCCTCTGTCAGAGTCACTGCCGCTGCTACCGCTTTTAGGCCTGTGTTTTTTTCTATCAGGTCTTTTACTTTTTATGTACGATTTATCTTGTGAGTAGAATGGCATCACTATGACCGGGAGCTTTTGAGCCGGTACTGGTGGAAGTGGCATCAATGGCATCGGTCCTGGGAACGGCATAGGCATAGGCATAGGCATTGGCATTGGACCAGGAATTGGACCAGGCATTGGGCCGGGCATCATACCAGGCATTGAACCCGACATCGGCGGGACTCCTGGCATCGGTGGCAACGGATAAGGCAGGGGTTGGGGGCCTTTACCCGGCGGCGGGGTTTGGAAATACGGTGGAGGGAAGGTTGGCATGGGAGGCATGTTCGGACCCCCTCTAGATGGCATGCGACAGTGCATGGGCAAGTTTTGTGGAAAAAACGCTACACCCGTTGGACATAACGGCAGCTCGGGCTCATCCTTAGCGAATGTTGATATCACACTCATAAAGGAAAACAGCAGTAATCGCCAAGTCATTTTATCTGAAATGAAGGATAATGTACGTACATTATATTTACTTTAGAACACTCAGCCTCAAGCTTTATACAAGTTCGTGTAAGTAAAAATTATACATTATTACACATACACACTTACCGCT
Source organism: Scrobipalpa atriplicella (assembly GCA_029255725.1). NCBI lineage: Eukaryota > Metazoa > Arthropoda > Insecta > Lepidoptera > Gelechiidae > Scrobipalpa > Scrobipalpa atriplicella. The sequence goes on along the minus strand of JARACY010001025.1, from coordinate 40,943 downwards.
TTTATTCCATGGAGAGATTTTTCATCTGTTTCATGCAGCGTATTGATCCTGCAATACAGTTGCTCTAACATTTTATGCGCGTGATTCGGTCAGATGTTTGTGAAGGAACAATGCTGCTATGTAAGAGGCTCCACCTAATCGTAACCAGTTACATGCAATAACAGTTTTATGTAATAGGTCGCAAAGTGCCTAGCCTAGTACCATTGATTTATTTACAGTATCAAAATGTTAAGATCTAGAATAGAATAGAAAAATGTTAATTTGTCACAAAACATAAAAAAAGCAAAACTTAACCTAAAGTCTTAACTGGAAATTAATAAACAAAATTAAATTTAATCTAGGGTGACAAAAAGGTCCAAGCTCAGCTCAGATATGTCTACATAAAGGCTGTATGTATACCTACGTACACATAACCTTTTATTTATTACACATCTTAAATATTCGTAACTTCTTTAGTATGTATAGAATAATTAAGTAGGTTTTATGTAAGTTTATTACGCCATAAAAACCGAAATTGTTTCAAAATTGCACAAAAAGCTTTAAAACCATTGTGCTGTAATCGTCAAGAAGTAGGTAAGTATTTAAGAGTAACTGACGCTGAAACAGGGATCAATAGCGCGGCTGATATCAATAACGATGCAGTTCTGTTGAAGTTTTCAACATTCAAAGTAGGAATACAAATTCATTTCATATTCATAAATTTTATTTTGCTTTAAAACAAGTTCGGATCAGTTTACTATAACATATTATTAATAATTTTCAGATGAAGCTGGTATTACTGGGTGTTGAAGTGGTGCTTATCTTGAAGATAACAAATGTAGAGAGTCAGTTCATGCCGCCGCAGATGGCGGGCCTGCAGTTCCCGCAGCTGCCGCAGTTGCCGCAGATGCCCATGAGCGGCCCGATGCAGATGCCCCCCGGGATGCCCATGCCAGGAATGTCGATGCCTATGCCTATGTCTTTCATGGGACAACCAAAACTGCCAATGGTCGTGATGCCGTATCACAACAAAATGCAAGACAAACTGCAGAAGAAAAACAAGAAAGGAAAGAAAGGTAAAAGGAACAAGAGGAAGAAGAAAAAGTATATCCCGATGTCTTCGAGCAGCGACAGCAGCACTTCCTCGTCGGAGTCGTCGGATGTGAGCGAGGTCGGGTTCCGCAGCATGAAGCGGAACTTGAAGCGGAACCTGCGCGCGCGCAAGCACAAGCGACGCGGCCAGGTGCTCACGCCCGTCATCTCGTACGTCACCAAGGACGGGTACGTCGTCTACCAGAAGAAGATCAAGAAAGACAAAGCGAAGGACTGGCTGGAGATGGGCAACAGACATGACATTAATGGACAGAAGCAGTCGTCGAGTGAAGAGATGTTACGAAAAGTTCTAAGAAGAAAAATGGATAAAGTTAGGAACGAGAAATATTGACTTAGGTACATTGTTTAAGTAATTAAATCAAGTATTTTTTATATATTTTTATAATTATGTTATGTTTTGTATGGATCATAATATTTTAAATAAAACTAAATGAAAAGTTTTTAACAAAACTGTTTACATTTATTAGCAGACACTATAATCTTCTGGGGAAGAAAAAGGGAGAATATTTCTTTTTTCAATTTTAAAGTACCTACCTAATCATGAAATAATTTCCATAGTACATTGTTTATCGAGGGGAGAACATGACTGATTCCTACGAGGGTGTAGTTTTTTCAATACACACGAGTTGGGAATTGCATTTTCTTCCGAGTGATACATAGTGCACACCTATGAGGAAAATATAATTAAAAATCCTTGTAATATAAAGAATGATATCACTTACATGATATATATCTTATAAACATTTGAAGTGTCATCATCCATCCGAACAGAACACAAACAAGCAAAACACTTATAAATATAGTTACGCATTACATCGAAAACACTAAACACTTAATTTACATTAAATAAGTCAAATAAATCAAAAAACGAAAAATGATTCGCGCGGACATGTTGATTTAACCATATTTTTTACTTAAAAATATAAAAGAGGCAAATGAAACTAAGCACATACTGCCAAAAAATGTAAGTGGCCAGTATCATTTTGTGGGCTTCGAGATACAAACTTTTTGTGTTTTGGCATCCGCCTGTTTCTAGTTTTGAATTATTAATTTTAAAAAAAATAAAGGAGGGGAGAAAATACTTTCTCCCCTAGGGGAGAAAGTAGATCCCATATATTTTTGCCACCCGCATATTCGTTCGCTTGGATTTACGTACTTTCTTCCCTTTTTTCAAGTAAGAACTAATATAATCATAATCATAATCATTTTTTATTGCAGTATCACAATTAATAAGGTACATTCATACGAGTAGTTACATAGGTCTTATATAAATTAATCATGACGCCCTGTTAGGGCATAGCAATTTTTCAGCAGAGGACGCTACTATTCATAATTTTTAACTCTAATAAAATATTAAAACATATAGAATATTAAAAAGGTAATGAAACAGTTAACAAGTATTAACTTAAAATTAAAATTTTAGAAGTAATAGTATCTGAGATCAACATCAACCGTATACCTACAACCATATACTTTCCGAATAGGTGTAGTATAGGAAATTATATTTATTCCCTCGATGCATAATATACTATAAGGTGTTTGGGGTTAACGAATCAGCTTGGTGTATTTTATCCTATTTCAGTGCGTTGATTCTCTATTCTATTTTGATACTTGCTCTACTATTATTTCTAAAATATTCTATAACCGCGATAAAAGTCAAGTCAAGAGTAATCTAAAGCGAATCAAAAAAATCTGACTGGTGGCGTAATAGCTTGCACCTTTTTAAACATAAGCATAACTCCACTCCTCAAGTTTTCATTCACTCAGAAACTGCAGCAGCATTCAGTATAGCGCCTACAATAGTTAGAAGAGCAACAATCTTCGAAATTATTCGTGCCAGTTATAGCAGGTACCTACTACCTAAACAAAAGATCAGTTTTTATGAAAAGTCGAATCGAAAGAAAAGTTCAAGTAGGTATATCTATATACTATATACTATAGTATATATTTATGTAGGAATAGAATTGATGACGTAGCGAGTGACGTAGTAATGAGTGAGCGAGTGAGAGAATATGAGATATGTGACATTTTACCGAGCCATTATGTGCGGACGTCCGACGTGTTTTTATTTTATATTGCAAATCAATATTTTAATTTATATTAATGTGACGAGATTATTTGCTAGTTTTCTTCGCCTGTTCACCGCCCCATCCCATATTTTGTTAACACTTACCCGCGGTAATTTTTCCAGTCAGAATGGTGAAGCCACTAGCCCTGGTATTCCTCGTGCTACTTCCGCTGGCGATGTCAGGGTCTGGTGTCCGCAGCGGCCGCTACCAGCTGTGTGAGTCTTGCGAGAGCGAGACCACGACCATCGCGCCCAGGTTCTACTGGCCCTGGATGGCCGGCTTCCGCTATGAGCCCAAGAAATATGTATGGCCCTTGTTTTTTAGCGGCCGATGATAGGTTTGTTAACGTATCTATGTTGGTCACATTTCATAAGTTTTATTTAGTTGTATTGTTGTACCTAACTATTTAATTGAATGGATTATAAAAATTAAAGGATTGTTAAATATATAATAATGTACTTTTGTTTAAGGGGTTTCTTACCGATCGTAAAATAGATCGTGAAATCGTTAGATTAAAAAATCATAACTCGCTAAATATAGACATTTAAAAAACAAAACTCTGCTACTTCCTTAGATTTAAACCTAAAGATTTTTTAGAAATTAATGAATTGAGGAGCAAATAGTACCTACCGGGTAGCTAGCTAGTAGTAGTAGCTACTATCGAAATTATTGCTAAAACTGGCCAAGTGCGAGTCGGACCCGCGCACGAAGGATTCCGTTAAACATAAGCATGACTGAGTAAAAAACATCCAAACTTCTGCACTTATAATATTAGTTAAGGATATTATTTCATCTTCTTTGCTCCAGATGTCGCTAGTAGGTTTTTAAAACGCACTGATCTGACAGTGATGATTGGTTTTGCCTACTTAACATTCGATGTCGCTAGTAGGTTTTTAAAACGCGGTATTGTTGTTTCAACAAAGTCACGTTTGTTGTATAGGAGCCCCCCTTGAATATTTATTTTATTTTTAGTAATTGTTGTTGTTAGAGGGAACAGAAATACCTTATCTGCGAAAATTTAAACTCTCTAGCTATCACTATCAGGGTTCATAAGATACAGCCTGATGATAGACAGAAAATCACGATTATTGTATGGGTGCCTCCTTAAATATTTATTTTATTCTGTTTTTAGTATTTGTTATTATAACGGCAATAAAAATGTATCATCGTTGAAAATATCAGTTGTCTAGGTATAACAGCATGCGGTGACAAACAGAAAATAACGTTTGTTGTATCGGAGCCCCCCTTAAACATAAATTTTATTTTGTTTTTAGTATTTGTTGTTATAGCGGCAACAGCAATAATAATTTGCGAAAATTTCAACTCTCTAGCTATCGCGGTTCATGAGATACAGCCTGGTGACAGACAGACGGACGGACGGACGGACGGACAGCGTAGTCTCAGTAATAGGGTCCCATTTTTCCCTTTGGGTACGGAACCCTAAAAGCCAATAATAACTACTTCACACTTATCTATTGGGTGACATTGACAGCACAGATTACCTAGTATACATGTCCGTTAGGTCATATATACTAGGTAATCTGTGCTGTCAATGTCACCCACGCGCCAAAAGATTCTTGTACCCTTGTACAACTGAATGACCAACAGCGCGTTCCGATTCACGACAATATCGCTGTCATCGCGATAAATGTCGTTCCGACGCGGCGTGAGCGCGTCCACGATCGAAAACGTGACGTCATAGATGACGTCACTACCGACGCCATCTTGCGATATCAGCGTCTACATATGCCTCGGAGCGTTTGCACGTTTGCACTGTGAGCAATACAGTCGTACAATGATCTTTTGGCGCGTGGGTGACATTGACAGCACAGATTACCTAGACATGTCCGTTAGGTTATGTATACTAGGTAATCTGTGCTGTCAATGTCACCCACGCGCCAAAAGATCCTTGTACGACTGTATGTCAAAAGTGAGTGACGTTGACAGTTGTCGATCTTGTTGCTATTTGTATTTTGGTTCTTTCTGGAGATCATCTTATGTTTTTCGTGCAAAATTTTTCGAATATAATGTCTAAAACAATAGTTACGGTGACCGATGAAGATAATAACACGATAATACAATTAAATCTCACTCAAAAGCGAGAATCACGATATCGCGATATTTATCCGTTCCGATTCAGATGAATTCTGTAAGCACTTTTAGCGCGCTAACACAAGTGGAACGGGTGTTAGCGCTGTAATCGATTTTGCTGCTGTTTTTGTGAATCGGAAGGCACCGCAAGAATCAACATGGACTTGACACGGAATAATAATACCAAAGGGGAAACAGGATACAAAGATTGAGATCTGCATAAGAATGAAAGAGATGGAGATATTGTGTTTTTGTCTTTATATGAGTATAGTCATACAAGGATCTTTTGGCGCGTGGGTGACATTGACAGCACAGATTACCTAGCATACATGTCCGTTAGGTTATGTATACTAGGTAATCTGTGCTGTCAATGTCACCCACGCGCCAAAGATCCTTGTACGACTGTACCTATAGTTTTGTTTCTGACAGTTTTTCAGACACGTTTCTTTTCAGCAAATGTTAATATTTTGTAAATAATAGTCTTATCGTTACTGGTTATTGAGAAATTATTGTAGAACTAAACCTAAAGAGAAAGAAAACATACCTACTGGATTTGACAAAATGAATTTATACTAAAGACAAATTATTTTATAAATAACATGGATGGAACGAATAATTACTAAAGACATTTTTTCTGTATTTGACAACTGAAATAAGCTTTAGCCTGTCTCAATCAAAAAATGGGACGAATTAAAAAAAAAAAAGGAAAATACTGAAGACATTAAAATAAAATTACACTGAAAAGGAAAATATTCAAACTGAAGACTTTTTAAACTGGATTTGATCATAAGATAAGAAAAATAGAAAAATACACTAGACGTTATTTTTGAAGCGAACAACGGAAGAACAAATACTGAAGACTAGGCTGCATGGGCTTAAGCTCTTCGCCTTCCCTAATAATATGGAAGAACTTAAAAAAAAAAGTAATGGGAACTAGAATGGGAAGGACCGAAGGAGTTTTGCGCGGGAACCGTAACGAATCACACGTATGGACTGAATTTCTGGCTTTCTAATTTAGTTTTACGCGGTTATTATTGTGTTAGTGTAGTGGGAGTGGGATTAGCATAATAATGTGCCGGTAGTGAAAGACAATAATATGGTGAAAGTAAGAAATAAAGTACAGAAATCCTATATGGTTCGACTCGACACTCCCGCGTAAATCATCAGAGAGCATTAGATGGCGGCCACTCGCGATCTAATGAGTTCTAGGTTAGGTTAGGTTAGGTTGAGGTTTTGCGCGAGGGGCATGAAAAATCAGACGGACTTTGTTCCTCGCTCTTCTAAATTAGTTCCTTGCAGTGTTTGTTGTATTTAATATGGTAGATTTAACATAATGATCTGCTGACGACGAACAATATAGCGGGAGTAAGAAGCAAAGGAAGGCGCTACCGTACGATCCGGATTGTTATCTCCGCTATAGAGCATCTATAGAGCATGCGTCTATAGAGCATTGGAATGTGAATCACCGGCGCATTTCAATGACTTTTAGGTTAGCGTAGGTTAGACTAGGTATAAGAATACAAAAGAAAATACACTCTGAAGACTAGGCTGCATGGGCTCACGCTCTTCGCCTTCCCAAATGAGAAAATTGTAAAAAAAAAAAACTAGAATGGGAACCAATCTTAGGAACCAATAATGTACAGCCATGATAATTGACGACCCGATAAGGTACGCGCTGATATTACGAGACCAGGCATGTACATGAATTGGGTACTTGACTGGGTAGCTTAAAAAATTCAAAACGTTTATACTTAAAACTGATGGCTAAAAATATTGTGGATTTCATTCATCATTTAAAAAAAAATGCACATTCCGATTTTAACAATCGAATTAAAAGTATATAAGTTATTGATTTGATTAGTCAATATTTACTAAAATGTGACGTCATAATTTACTATTTTCATACAAAAAAGCGTTTTTGACATTTCATAAAAAGTTGCTGATTTGACTAGTTGGAAAGTAGCCAATTATTGGCTGTGCATTCCGTGCCTTCGTATTATTGGCCGTCATATTCAAACACGTAAATTTTGGTTTGACTTAAACCGTTTTGATCGTTTACGAAGGTGGTTTGAACGGTTTGTCAAACATTTACGAGTTTGAAGCAGTTTGATGAAATTTCATATTTTTGTTGTGTTTGACGCGCCGTTTGATCGTGTTCCGACGCGTTTGATCAAACTCGGCTTAGTTTAGCTTGGTTTTGCGTTGGATTTTGTAGCGTGAGCGTGTGTGACGAGCAGTGAGCAACATACCATTACATATTATTTGGACCAAATTATTTTTCTTTCCTTTTTTTTCTCTCTTTTTATGCAGGACATTAACGTCTTAGTACGACAGCGTACTGAACCAAACTGCGCAGTGCCAGTTTGACAAACCGTTCAAACCGCTCAAACGGTTTCATCAAACACGTAAGGTTTGATTCAAACCGTTTAACCGTGTCCGGGCCCCTTAACATAATATCATTGATCTTATAGAGTTTCTCGTCTACGACCGCTTGCTTCCAATTGGCTGTTGGAATTTTGACATGTGTGAGGAGGAAAACTGCCTTTTTCTCCCGCTAGGTGTCGCATGGGCGACTGTACCTTGAGAACTGTCAAATTGTACCAACTTTTGTAAACAAATTGAATATTTTTAGAATATTATCAGTAAATGCCACAATGCAGTGCATTTAATTGCAAAAATAGGGGAATTCATTTGTTTTCCAAAGATTACAAATAAAGAAAACAGTGAGAGACAGTGGGAAAAAAAAATTACGTATTAAAAAATACGTATTAAAAAATCGTCACTGAACAGTGGATACCTCAAAATGGCTATCGCCGGAGAGGTAGGCCCCGAAAACGTTGGCGTGACGATTTTGATGCCTATTTAAAGGATTGGACGACAGTGGCGCTAGACCGCAATGAATGGAAGACCGCGGGGGAGGCCTTTGCCCAGCAGTGGGATCAAATGGGCTAGATATAATAATATTAAAAACTTCAATGCAAGTGATGCAAGTTGAATGTGTTCAGCGCATTACAAAGAAAGTGATTATATTGAAAAAAATATCGATTATGTTAAAAAAAACTGATAAAATCGCAATACACATGTGACATTGACACGAAATAAGGTACAGTCGCCCAGAGCGCCATCTGTATTTAGCTTTTAGTTTGGCTTCTCATTATTGCCTGTACAATACGGGTCGTACATTAACAGTTGCCGAGCTGATAATCCATGACACCACACACACTATTTTAACATCAAACTTTTAATTGATTTATGGATGGATTATCACTATTTTAGAGACTTTTCATTGTAACTTTGTCGAATTATCCTTTCTTTCCAGAGAAATATTTTTTTGAAATATGATTTATTCTAAAAGGTCGTAAGTCACAAAGTTCGTCCGTTTGTAACTTTTCCCTTTGCCAAGAATCTTGTGCCAAGAACAAAAAAAAAAGTGACAACTTGATTGATTGCCAGTTTTTTTTCGTAGCATAGGTAATAGGCAAAGGATATTGTGACAGAAAACCGAACTCTGTCCAAAAAATCATTTTTTTAAATGACTCAAAAAATATTGTATTAAAAAATCCAAAAAAATATATACCTTGTTACGCATAACAAAATCTTCGAAACTGTATACCTATTTATTTCAGTACCTAATGAAAAATGAGGTCTTGTGGATAACGCACAGCCAATAATACAAATCCTTGTCATATAGTTGTATTCTTGGCCGTGACATATCTGTCCAGGCAAATATTGTACGGCCAATAATACGAAGCCACGGAATGCACAGCCAATAATTCATGTACATGCCTGGTCTCGTAATATCAGCGCGTACCTTATCGGGCTAAATATCGTTGTACATCACAGAGAAGAGTAATAATACCAAATAATACCTTGGTTCCTTCCCGTCAGCGTCAGCGGTGCAGCGGTGTTTGGGGAAGTTTTGCTGATAATAATTTGTGATTATTTTGTCAAAAACAAACATTTAAATTGTTGCGATGTGTGGTTTATAAAGTTCCGACGAGAAGGCGGTACGTCGTAGTGCTATTAATTAAAACGTGCAACGAAAAGTGCAGACAGTGAATTTTAAAGTGAAATTGTTTTGGTGCAGATCAGTGGCTAAAACATGGTTCAAGTTTATTGAACCGGATATTTGTGTAGGTAAATAATGTCCGAGATGATGGACGAGCAGAAGGAGTGGAAGAAATCCGTCGGCTTCCCGATCAACTACAGCTCGGAGAACTCGGACGATGACTTGTGAGTGTTTTACTACTGGATTCTTATCAGTTCATGATAGAGACATGCTACAAGTAGAGGACAGAGGTTACCTCCCACCGTGTGGCTCACCTATGTAGTAAATAAGTATTATTAGTCTGATAAAGTTTCACTCAGTGCAGCAGACTAGGTATGATTATAGAGACTGCATAAAAGGGGCAGCCATTTTTTAAGGCATTTAGATTATTTCGTTTGATTTGTGCTATGCAGTTTCTATTGTCCCTAAAAAAACATAATGTTTCCTGAGGATAAAATTATGTTTTAATTGGATAATATAAGTTGCGCACAATCCCCAAAATTGCTCATTGGCCGGAAAAAAGGGACACTTCCCGGATTGTGCACAACAAAACAGCCAATCCGCAAAATGTCATTTTATTTCGGCCAATAAGCGTTGTAAAACAACCATTCCGCAGATTGTCAAACACCATTCAGAGAGTCAAGTTCAGGGCCTATGAGTTTACGTTAAGTTGTCCCTTACACCTGGTATTTTAATGTTCCTTACACCTGGCATTTTAAAGAATTCGGCAATTGGCCGTTTGGTGTTTGCCAGTCTGTGTAATAATTGTTTAACAACGCTGATTGGCCGAAATGAAAGGATATTTCGCGGATTGGATGTTTTGAAATGCACAATCCGCAAAGTGTCCCTTTTTTCCAGCCAATGAGCGATTACGGGGATTATGCATAACATATATAAAAATACTTGTAATTACTCCACCCTGAACTTGACTCTCTGACCAATTGAAGGACTAGTTTTCTGCAACAAGGATTGACCTGCAGCAGAATGAGATTTCTTATAGAAATGAGACATTTTTCTGCAGTAAAAAAGTCTACACATTTATTAATCATAGTCTACTAATTATGTTCATTTTAATAAAATTTGTTTAGTAATTTTGCTGTAAAAGATTGACAACAACATGTTATTTAAATGTTCCTAAAAGTACTTAGAAAGAATGCATACTAATTTTAACATTTACAATATAGTTAGGATGGAAACTGGCCTTTATTAAGCTGTTTCAAGTGCAATGCCAACAAGTAATCTGATGCAGCAGTAATTGCAGGGATTGCCTTTGCCATGGACACAGATAGGCCGTACCTCTTATCAGGAGCACTCCGGAAGTGTTCCGCTCGTGGTGATGGCAATCCTGTAATTAGAAACATATTACAGGTAAATTTTTCGCTTATTATATTATAACTATCTGTGGGCACTTTGAGAGCAAAGCACGAGCACGGCCGTACTACCCTCTTCTGGAACCATTTCGGCGTATTTTTGCACCCCTATTTCTTAGAAGTGTGATGTAATAGAATGCTGAAATTACTGTTATCTGGAGTACTTCATGATATGATACAAATCCCAAAAAAATGGCCATGTACCCCACTTGGTTCGAAAGTTGCGGGTAAGTCAAGTTAGGTGAAAACGACACTGACTGACTGACTGACATACTGATCTAGGGATCATCAAAATAGAACTTAGAACTGGTACTTCCCGTTAACCTAGAAAGCTGAAATTTGGCATGTGGATCAGGTTTCGCTAGCTCATAAAGGGAAAAATTCTGAAAAATTTAAGGTTTGGAGTACCTACACTGATGAGGTTAAAATTATAATATCATTATCTTCCTAGCCTTTTTCCCATATCTCTCGGGATCTAGGGGATAGAACGAGGGTACTGGTTTTTGCACAGAGCAACTGCCATCTGACCTCCGCAACCCAGAAAGAAGGGAAACCAGACCCAATCCTAGATTATGTTACACACAACCTTTGAATTTCTTCGTAGGTGTGTGCAGATTTCCTCACGATGTTTTCCTTTACCGTAAAAGCGCCGAATAAACGTACATATGAAATTCGAAAACCAAAAAAACACATTGGTATGTGGTGGGATTCGAACCACGACCTCCTGCACAGAAGGCCGCGGCCCTATCCACTACACTATTCAAAATAATTTCTTTACTAAAACAACTTCTAGAAATTGGCTTACTTTTATATTTCACAACTTTTTTATTCAAGTTGTCACAAACGAAACTTGGCCTATTTTTTACAGGATGTTCTTGATGGGATAAATTATTACCCTATCTGTTATGTTACCACCTGATACTGATAATCAAATTAAAGGAAAATTATTTGTTTCTTATTTGTTTCCTATAGGGATTAATCAATATTATCAGAATGTTTTTCCTCATTGTCATTGTTTGGTTTTTATTGTGTAGTCTTGTGAGTACATGGTATTTTTAAGACTACAGAAAAAGTCTTAATTTTATTTTGATCCAGAGGTGATAAAATAACACAAAATAGTCAAAATATAAAATACAAGCATACTGTAAAAAATAACATTAGACAGATCAGAGCTAATTATTTTCATGTATTCATTTATGGTAATGGAATGGAACAGAATCCAACTCTCTAGGAGCAGCCCTTGGGCATGATCTCCACAGAGTGGTCCTCCCCGCAAGTGGGCCCTTTCCCATTTGATATGGCAATTTATGTGTTGGAAAATTGAATGGACAACCTTTCAATATTGTAATATAAATACAATCCCACCTGAGAAGCTAATGTTTGTGTGGTTTGTATGAAAGCTAATGTTTTTGTAGTTACTTATTTGTTTGCATATAATCCCTACTCAATAGTTTCCCATTAACAAGCTCTCAGCACAGCAAGGTGACTGAGTAATCAGCGCGGAAGTACTACCCAGATAAAGTTGATTAAATGTTTATGGCTTCACTCTTATCAAGCTGTTACATGCTTTCATTACAAGTGATTGAGTGTTAGAGTGGCTGTAAAATTGTGTTTAGTATCTCATTATTTTCTTATTTGTAAATAGCATAGTATTATAGAATTAATAGTTATAATTATCCTGTAATGTGCATAATTCAAATATTACAATTTGCTAGTGATGACCTTTTGCTGCATAATTTGCGAATTTTGTGTAGGATATTATTTCTAAAGTGGAACCATGTGGTCATGTCTATACCATATTTGGCTGATATTAGGCCTGCCTTGTATAGAGAATTAATTTATGGTAAGTATTATTTTAGTTTTTCAGCTATGCTAGACACTATACTGTAGTAAGGAACACACTCAAGTATTAAAGTATAAAATTTAAGTACTGTAATAAAACTTGTAATGCCTACAAAATTTTCTGTTGTGTTGCTCCAAATAAGCCAAAAAGTCAGCCTTGACGAGTCTTGGATCAGGCACCTTGACGCCCTTTTCAAAGAAGCTGCTGATCCGAATATTACTATTGATATTGACCTAAAGTGGAATCGGCAATATTCAGCCCCAGCCCAGCCCCACTTGCAGTCCTTAAGTGGAATCGGCAATATTCAGCCCCAGCCCAGTCCCACTTGCAGTCCTAAAGTGGAATCGGCAATATTCAGCCCCAGCCCAGTCCCACTTGCAGTCCTTAAGTGGAATCGGCAATATTCAGCCCCAGCCCAGTCCCACTTGCAGTCCTTAAGTGGAATCGGCAATATTCAGCCCCAGCCCAGTCCCACTTGCAGTCCTAAAGTGGAATCGGCAATATTCAGCCCCAGCCCAGTCCCACTTGCAGTCCTTAAGTGGAATCGGCAATATTCAGCCCCAGCCCAGTCCCACTTGCAGTCCTAAAGTGGAATCGGCAATATTCAGCCCCAGCCCAGTCCCACTTGCAGTCCTAAAGTGGAATCGGCAATATTCAGCCCCAGCCCAGTCCCACTTGCAGTCCTAAAGTGGAATCGGCAATATTCAGCCCCAGCCCAGTCCCACTTGCAGTCCTTAAGTGGAATCGACAATATTCAGCCCCAGCCCAGTCCCACTTGCAGTCCTAAAGTGGAATCGGCAATAATTCAGCCCCAGCCCAGTCCCACTTGCAGTCCTAAAGTGGAATCGGCAATATTCAGCCCCAGCCCAGTCCCACTTGCAGTCCTAAAGTGGAATCGACAATATTCAGCCCCAGCCCAGTCCCACTTGCAGTCCTAAAGTGGAATCGGCAATATTCAGCCCCAGCCCAGTCCCACTTGCAGTCCTAAAGTGGAATCGGCAATATTCAGCCCCAGCCCAGTCCCACTTGCAGTCCTAAAGTGGAATCGGCAATATTCAGCCCCAGCCCAGTCCCACTTGCAGTCCTAAAGTGGAATCGGCAATATTCAGCCCCAGCCCAGTCCCACTTGCCTAGGGAAGTCGGTATTTTGTAAAAATTCTTTAGTAACTTTTTTACAAAATAAATAAATACTATGGTTGGCTTTTGATTCGATTTACACGTAAATAGTAACTCACCATAGAATACAAAATTATTTATTTATTTATTTAACAGTTTATTGTACACAATAAAATACAAAGGATAATACATATAAAAACAAGACACAACAGGTACAGCTTATTTCTAAAAAGAAATCTCTTCCAGCAGACCTAGGTTAGTGAAATAGCATACTGTGAGGCAGATACGACGTGCACAATTATAAGAAAATATTGGAATTAATAAATATTTAATTTAGGTACTTATCACTAAGATAATAAAAAAATAAAAAAATGCAATACATAAATAAAATGCTATATATACTAATAAATATTACCTATTATACACTATTTACTTACAAATTATAATAATTAATAATATATAAACATATATTATAATATATAATAAAATACATACATGTAATACTAATTAATTAGAGAGAGAAAGATAATGTTCTTTAACTCGCTTTTTAAACACAGAGATAGATGGACTGTCACGAACTGTGTGTGGTAGTGCGTTCCACAGCCTGGCCGCGTGTACAGTAAAAGAATAACTATAGAAATCGGAATGATGGCTGGGAATTGAAAGAATTGACCTAATATGAGAGCGGCATGGTTTATCTTGGGGTCGTGAAAAATTAAAGCGCTCCTTAAGGTACGAAGGAGAAGAAGGACTATGAAGTACATTAAATAGACAGGATAGTACATGAGTATTCCTACGAAGTCGGATCGGGAGCCACTTGAGTTGCGTACGAAATTGTGAGACGTGGTCGTATTTTCGTAGACCGAATATGAATCTGATACACAGATTCTGGAGACGCTCAAGCTTGTTTAACAGCTCCTCAGTGGCATCGAGGTAACAGGAGGAATTATCTTTAATGAGTTCCTTTATAAACCAACTAACTAAAACATGTTTGAAAACAACTCGCCGAAAGAGAACTTTGCCAAGTAAGGACTGTAGTAATCTCTACCGTTGAAGTCGGTCTTGTCGACTCTGAGCCCCTTTGATTTATACTTAGACAAATCTATGACATAGTTGGAGTTGGAGGCGTTGTTCTTCCAGGTGATTTTGTTGGCCCTGGCGCGGTTGGCGGCTTTGACCGGCTCGAACATGGTGTGCTTGTTCTTCCTGCGGCGGCGGCGCTCGCGCTCGCGCCGGATGCTCATGTTGGCGAGGAAGGCGGGGTGCTCGAACACGCGCAGCGGCTGCTGCTGCTGCTGCTGCTTGCTCCTCCTGCGCAGCTGCTGCCGCGTCGCCGCGTCCACGCTCTCCTTGATCGTCTGCTTGTGTTTCCGCAGCTTCTTCGCTCGTCTGTTCTCATGGTGTTTTGTCAATATCCTGTTCACGTATGGGTCTTTGTTTGGATCGTAATTCGGGTTATCCGTGCTTCTCATGTCTATGTTTTTAAATCTTTTTTGTGTTGCGTTGCATTTGTGTAGCACTTCCGCAGTGTTCATGGTACTGGTGGTTATGTTGCTGTCACTGAGAGTATCTTCTATTAGGTTCATTAAAACGCACACTAGCACTAATGTTAAAGACTTCATGGCTTGTATTGTTAATGGTTGCGTTTGTTTGTTTGAAACTCTCGCCGTCGACTGACACCACCACCGCGTCTCTGACCGCAGCAGTTGAGCTCGTGGAATGCGTCATTGTTTTGAATGATGCAGTCGATTTGTCCGAAGTATTGTTATTTATTTATTTCTGTTATGTTATGATTATGATTGTTGCATGATGCGAGACAGGAATCACCTGGTATATTATACACTACACAACTATACAGGGTGGCCCAAAGAGTTACGTCCAAAGGAAATAATCAGGTTCCTTAGGTCGAGGGGTATCCAAATCACCCCATGTATGTTCAGCGATTTTTAATGGTTTAGGAGTTATGAATTTTGTAATTTTCGAGAAAAATCGACCTGAGCGTCTTCTTTGTTTTTTTTTTATTAATTATTGGGTTAAGTATTTTCACAAGGTTTTTGTTTTGATATTATCCTCTTGAATGGTTGTAGTAATCATAAAAGTTTCAGCTTCCTAGCTCTAATGTAAGTTAATTATTTTTAATCGAAAGTTAGAATTTATGATTTAACTAGCGGCCCGCCCCGGCTTCGCACGGGTAAAATTTAATAACATAAACAAAACATCCAAAATAATTCATTTATCAATAACCTCCGAGGATATTACCCAAAATTGTACGATACCGGAGATATTTTCATTTATCATGTAGACCCTATACACATTTTTAGGAAAAAATAATCTATGTGTAAGTACCTATACCTAATTACCTACTGTTTGAATTGATATACTCTGTCAGTTAATTTTTTATACCTATTAGGTTTTGTCTTCCTTCTGAAACGTTTTCAAGCAAGAAAATCACACACGCATGAACACATAGTGCGGCTGGCAAGGCAAGAGCGCCGTCGGCCGGGGGGCACGTGCTTCGTAATAAGCCATTATTTCTCGAAAAATTTAAAGGATTAAAAATGTTATTGTGGGTTATCCCTAAGAGATAGACATATATCATTGCGGACTTTTTTGTCGACCTTATTAAGGTGTACAATACTGTAGTACATTATTTTGATCTATCTCGTAGGGTTCAGCCAGCGTTTGCAATGTAAGCGCAAAAAAAATTTAGTTATTTGTTCAACAAGAGAGGGAAGTTCGTTTTTACTGCGAGTGCTGATTTTGAATCCTGAGGTAGCGAAGGATACTAAAATTTAATCACGAGCGTAGCGAGTGATTAAAAAATAGTATCCTGAGCTCACCGAAGGATTCAAAGCACGAGATGTAAATGAATTCGCTCTCGTGTGATACATACAACTTTTCCCACTTTCAGTGAGAAAATATTGAGGTGTGAAATTATTACTTTTTTATTGGAAAAGTTGCGTTCGGAAATTGCAACAACACTTAAAAAATAAATTAAGCAGACGTAAAATTATTCTAAAATTAGCATGTAATGTTATTAATTTTATTTTTTTAATACAAATCAAATTAATTACAACAATAATAATATATTTAAACATTAAAATTTAATACTTTACAAGACAGTAAAACGTAACAAAATAGTCTACAAAATAAAATTTTAGGTTGCATCAATTTTCAGAACGCACCCCCAAGAGACCAAATAAAAAAAAGAAAAAAAGAAAAAATGACATACCTTTGCCTCATTTAATAAAATTAAAAAGCTACTTGGTCTCTCTTAAGAATAAAATGGCCTTTTCCTCACTGAATTTAGGCGGGAAATGTGCTCTTTTTGAGGTGAAAGTGGGAAAAGTTTATTTACGACATTACATTAGAAACCTCTAAAATTATCAGTGTTTCACTACTAAATTATGCATGTATTATACGTATAAACCTTTCCCTTGAATCACTCTATCTATATAAAAAAAAACCGCATCCAGATCCGTTGCGTAGTTTTAAAAAATTAAGCATACATACAGACATACATACATACAGACAGCGGGGAGCGACTTTGTTTTATACTATGTAGAGATGATGATAAACAACATGTTAAGAATGTAAGCCCTCTGGCGCAATATTGCGATGCCTTGACAGGGTGTCACATCTAATTTAAACTAACATCTATTTTACTCTTAATTTAAGACTGTACAATATTATTTGTGACAATGCCCTCGATTCTGGCCGCCACATTCTTAACTAATTTTAAGATAGTGCTGTCACTTTCTTTACTTTGACATAAGAACAGGATCGCAAATAAACGTTTGACGTTCCTATTTGACATAAGCTGCTTTAAATAAGAACCGAGCATAGAGCATGTTCCTTATTTTACGTTAAATAAGCAATCTAATGTCAAATTTAAGCAATTAAATGTCAGATTAGGAATGTCAAAGTCATGTGTTTATTTGGTATCCTGTTCTTATGTCAAATATAAGAAAGTGACAGTGCTACTAAGAATTAGAATTAGTAACTGGACGGCGGGAATCGAGGCCAATGCAATAAATAAATAAATCCTAAATACTAATTTTCTCTTAATGTTATGTATATTATTGATTATGACTTATTATTGTGACTTGAATTAATTTATATCTAACTATGGTTGTTATTGTCAGATTTATAGTTTTGACGATGTATGATTAATACTAAATAAATTAAAATGAATATGATACTCCTAATATAAAGAACCACTGAGTTACACGCGTATTGCTTTAATGTATAAAAGAAATGATTTCCCTCAAATATATAGCTGAAATTTTTCACGCGAGCGAAGCCAGGTTTTCATCTAGTATTTTTTAAATGTACTTACTCATTTTCAATCACTATTTCTACGTCACTTTCATTAATAGCATTGATAGAAGCACTTTGTTTAATTTCCATGTTTTATAGTACATTATTGCAAAGGTAGCGAAATAGGCAATTGCAGGTCGAGTATGAGTTTGAAGGCCGAGCCGCAGGCGAGGACTTCAATGATACGAGACAGGCAATTGCCATTTCGGCCGAGGCATATATAGTGCTTTTCTTAAAAAAATGCAAGGAAATAAAAAAGGGCCTTTTACATAATAAATTTAATTAATATTAAAAGTTACATTGCTCATGTTAGGACAATTATTGAACGAAAATGTTATTTATTAACAAAATAATTAACAACGAACTCCGCTTTACCGCCAATTTATTTTTTTATTTTACAGTTTGGTCCGAAAGGTAAACGCATCTGTGGCTATACAGCCACGAGAACGCAATGTGTACGATAGATGAAAGAGTTCGGAATTAAAACAGCACGCCGTTTCATACAACATTGCAGGCGCGCTCTTCGTTCCAAATTCAAAAAACGCGCCGGGAAGT
The DNA here is from genome assembly GCA_029255725.1 of Scrobipalpa atriplicella. Lineage (NCBI taxonomy): Eukaryota > Metazoa > Arthropoda > Insecta > Lepidoptera > Gelechiidae > Scrobipalpa > Scrobipalpa atriplicella. Next base: position 22,439 of record JARACY010001025.1, on the reverse strand, counting down.
GATTTTGGTTTTTCAGTCTACGTAAATATGATACTTCGCGTGTTCTTTATTCAAAAATAAAGACAATATTTTCGCGCATGTTTAAGAAAAATACTTTAAATATACGAATTTTACGAAGTAGTAGTAGAGTAGTAAATAAAAAAACCGGTCAAGTGCGAGTCGGACTAGCTCACTGAGGCCTCCGTACCAACTAATTTAAAGCGAATATAGAACCCCCCCGCGAGCACCGAGACTTTTTTCACACAAAAATTAAGTTTGCTGTTGTCTCCATACTAGATATAGGGAGATGACTACGAAAATAAGTTTGTAATCCCTTTTTTTTGGTGATATTTGAACAAATTTACAGTTTTTAGATTTTTTCCTTTGATTGTGCTATTAAACACTGCTTCCTTCTAAATTTCATGATTGTAGGTCCACAAGAAGTACCCTTTAGGTTTTTGAATCTTGAGGAAGGCAAAACCTACAGGGTACATCCCGGTGACCTAGGATCTTGAAATTTGGCAAGAAGCAATGTCTGCTAGCACAATCAAAGGAAAAAATCCAAAAACTATTGGTTAGATCACAAAAAAAGTATACTTTTAGTTTTCGCTTCCCTTGCAATTAATCAAACAAACGTATGATTCTTTTACAGCTTCAATAAGGGACCCTAGACCTGAGTATTCAGTATAAATTTTGATCCTATAAGGGTTCATTTTTTCCTTTTGAGGTATGGAACCCTTAAAAAAAAAGCGTGATTTCTTTGCCGGATTTTTCTTTGATTACCCAAATGAAAGGATATTAATAATGGTAACTGGTAACAAAATAACTAGTAAATAGTATAAAACAAAGTCGCTTCCCGCTGTCTGTATGTATGTATGTCTGTCTGTCTGTCTGTCTGTCTGTCTGTCTGTCTGTATGCTTAAATTAAATCTTTAAAACTACGTAACGGACTTTGATGCGGCTTTTTTAATAGATAGAGCGATTCAAGAGGAGGGTTTTAAGCTACTTTTTACAGCGGGAAAATACTTAATTCCCACGGAAAAACTCATTTAACGCGGGTGAAACCGCGGGCGGAAAGCTAGTGTTAAAATATAATGTCTAATATTGTATAGATAATGGTACGGAACCCTTCGTGCGCGAGTCCGACTTGCACTTGGCCGGTTTTTTATATTATTTCATTAATAATCTGCCATCAAGTGACGATGCAGACCAATGCAGACGATGATGGAACATGTTTGGCCCAGGTTATAATGTTTTTTTTTCTTTCCCAGCGACCTCCAGGACGTGGTGATGCGTCACCCGCGCAAGTCGGAGCTGCTGCTGGCGGACGAGGGCGACGGGGCGGCCGCTGACCTGCTGGGTACCACGCCGCCCAGGGAGAGGATCCGGAACAAGAGCAAGCGGAAGTAAGTGGTGTTGAGGACTAGGTGATGCGACACCCGCGCAAGTCGGAGCTGCTGCTGGCGGACGAGGGCGACGGGGCGGCCGCTGACCTGCTGGGCACCACGCCGCCCAGGGAGAGGATCCGGAACAAGAGCAAGCGGAAGTAAGTGGTGTTGAGGACTAGGTGATGCGACACCCGCGCTAGTCGGAGCTGCTGCTGGCGGACGAGGGCGGCCGCTGACCTGCTGGGCACCACGCCGCCCAGGGAGAGGATCCGGAACAAGAGCAAGCGGAAGTAAGTGGTGTTGAGGACTAGGTGATGCGACACCCGCGCTAGTCGGAGCTGCTGCTGGCGGACGAGGGTGACGGGGCGGCCGCTGACCTGCTGGGCACCACGCCGCCCAGGGAGAGGATCCGGAACAAGAGCAAGCGGAAGCTAGGGTCAGATAATCGTACTCCTGACTGTACAAAGTATCTTAAAACCATAGATCAGTCTATTCTAAGATGATTCGTTCACTGAATCATAATTAACCACATGGTTTTAAGGCTGTAGCTACAAGACGAAGCTAAACCATGGCGGCAGACCAACACCATCCGATGCGCATAAGTGGTCTACATGCTCCAAACATGAGATCAGTCATTTTCCCTATGGTTTAGTCGTCCCGTGTCCACCTCTTATACTATTTGAGACTGCGTTCGATCTCGCCAAACCCTTGGACTTAGCGCATATGGAGTTGGAGTATTCGCGCCATAATTGCAGGCTTTACTTCAAGATATATTTTATACACGCGTTCTACATAAACTAGGTGATTCCTTTAGAGGAAGTGGGCTGAGCATCATATGTCATATCATAATATTCAAATCGTCAAAACCGGAGGCGGTATCGATATTAACCGTTTGAAAAAGAGTATGTTGATCAAACTTGGCATAGATGTACCTCAGCTCAGGTGATGCTCAGTGGATTTCCGCGTTGCCTCCGATAGGAGAGAGGCACCTCTCAGTTAGCGAGGGGAGAGGGGGGAAACTTGGTTTCGCCGCATTCTACTTAAAGCCCTATATCTCCTTAATTATAGCTATTACGGCAAGGCGGCTGTCGTTTTCGGATAATTTAAGGATGAGAAATCCTTTTTTGTAAAAAAAAATGTTTTAATAAAGTCATTTTACAAAAAAAAGATTGTTCCCGTTTTATGGTATTTATGAAATATTTCTTTTTTTTGTATGAAATGGAATGTTTTTTCTTACAAAAAATAATGCCCCATCCTTTAATTTTCCGAAAACGACACTCACCTTGTCATCCCGGTTAATATCGTAGATATTAGTCGTTAAGCTATGTCAGAGGCCATTGCTTAGCATTGGCGGCTTAAAAACTCTGACAACTAGGTTGGTCACTAACCCGACAAAAGCCTAATCTGGGATTGAGTCTGGTTTCCTTTCTGGGTTGCGGAGGTCAGATGGCAGTCGCTCTATATAAAAACCATTCAATCCCCAAGATTAGGTAGTCGACCCCGTGAGATACGGGATAAGGCTAGGGAGATGAATTTAATTTTAAAAAAGAGACAAACAAACAACAGAAATCGGATAGAAAAAAATATCGTTATATCAACGCAATCATTTAAACAATACACATACACACACTGTATTCTTTAAAAGCATAAACGAAATAAGTAAATAGCATCAGTCCGTTATCTATCATTTAAATATGACATTATGTTAACGCGACAGGTGCACGGTCGAGTTGACCTTTCAACCGAATCGATAATCAATTAATTTCACTCTATACATCGACAAACTACGACTAATCAAACCTTATACATAATAAGAAGTATAATGGAAACCAATCACACCATATTAATGAGTTACATTTAGACTGCCGAATGTTTCTTTCTAGTGATTCATTTGGTAATTAATGTTTAGAAAAGTATTCCGGACGACGAGAAGCAATAAAACAGGCCGAGGACTTCACAAAGTTGTAACTTGTAACTATGGATGGATGAAACGATGAAAAATTCAGACACCTTACGTATTAGCATAGGTATACGTATATGTTACGCACAATCCCCGAAATCGCCCATTGGCCGGAATAAAGGCACACGCGCAATCCCCGAAATGTCCTTTCATTTCGGCCATTGAGCGTTTTACAAAAACCATTTCGCGGACTGGTAAACACGAAACAGCCAATTGCCGAATTCATTGAAACATCAGGTGTAAAGGACATTTAAAACACCAGGCATGAGGGACAACTTAACGCAAACTGACAATTCGGGGATTGCGCGTTTTGCATTTACAATCCGCGAAGTGTGCCTTTATTCCGGCCAATGGGCGATTTCGGGGATTGTGCGTAACATTTATATTATATACGTAGATTATGCAATATTTAAAATATTTTGAAGCAATTTTCATTATAGTTTCATCAGAAGTAATCAAATATTTCGTTCATTTGTATTATCATTTTATCATCAAATTAGCGGTCTAGACCGAAACAAGTTATCATATCATCCATTGTTCGCATATCGCTTGGATGGACTGCTTATCATAATTTATGGAGTTTGATTTGTTTGAGTGATCCATTATGTTATCTGAATTCTGATTACAATTTAGGATTATGGATTACCTATGTAGTATACATCGTCATTTTACTCAGACAGAATATTCTATTTCGGAATTCATATATAATTTTCTGAAAGTGCTCCTCATTAGTCTGAGAAGTGCTCTATGTTTCTCAATCGTTTGCAAATACGAACGAACTCTTTCTATCACTGTATGGAAAACCTAGTACGAAACTGAAGTAGTATAGTAAGATATGTTATCTGGTAGAAAGTCGGGGTATCTTATCTGCTGCGTCGGCGCCGCTGTTGCGACCTTGACTGAAAGCCTGTAGCGCCGTTATTTATGTCGCAGGATAAAGATGAAATCGTTTTTTTTTTCATTAAAAGTCTTGCTTTTGCCCGCGGCTTCACTTACGTTAAGTTTAAAGTTCTCCAAAAGGTATCAACAAACCCCAATGTTATCTACAAAGTTTGAATAAAGACTTGACAACAACTTGTTTGTAACACAGTAGGGGTAGTCTATTATTGGCTTAGCTATTAACATAGTATATTATAAAAACACGCACAATCCCCGAAATCGCTCATTGGCCGGAAAAAAGGATCATTTCGCGGATTGGCAAATGCAAAGTGCACAATCCCCGAAATGTCCTTTTATTTCGGCCATTGAATGTTCTAAAAAGATCATTGATGATCATTCCGCGGACTGGCAAACACGAAACAGCCAATTGGCGAATTCGGGGTTTGGCAGGTATGTAAAACAACCAATCCGCGGAGTGGTATTGACAATGATCTTTTTAGAACATTCAATGGCCGAAATAAAAGAACATTTCGGGGATTGTGCACTTTTCATTTGCCAATCCGCGAAATGATCCTTTTTTCCGGCCAATGAGCGATTTCGGGGATTGTGCGTGTTTTTATAATATACTATGTTAATAGCTAAGCCAATAATAGACTACCCCTACTTTGTTACTGGCTTTTTCGTGTTTGCCAGTCCGCGACTGGTTGCTACAAAACGCTCAATGGCCGAAATACAACCGAAATAAAAGGACATTTCGGAGATTGCGCGTTTTGCATTTGCCAATCCGCGAAGTGATCCTTTTTTTCCGGCCAATATACGATTTCGGGAATTATGCGTAACATATACATACACATTAAGCTGTTGATTACCTGATCAAGAAATGAAGAAATCCCGCCGGGTAATAAATGTTACAAAGACAAAAAGTTAATGGGAAACATAGTCCTAGTGTCAAAATGTACAAATGTCTTAATGTACATGAACGTGCAAATGACAAAAAATAATTGTGATATAATGCGTAGAAGTCTAATTGTTTAATTGTCAAAATGTACAAAAGACAAAACATGACTGTGCTATAATGCAACTGCCAGAATTCGAACCCGCAACCCTGGGCTTCGAAGGTAGGATTACTAACGACTGAGCATACATACACCTATCCTATCTGCTACTGTCAAACTTGAAATCGCAATATCTCGAAAACTAACGATCCTAGAGTACTGGTGTGGGACAAAATGATAGGTCTCGACAAGATCTACATTTCAGATGACAGCTGTCAAACTTGAAATGCTTATATCTCGGAAACTATCGATCCTAGAGTACTGGTGTGTAGGACAAATGAAAGGTCTCGACAAGACCTACATATCAGATGACAGCTGTCAAACTTGAAATGGTTACATCTCGGAAACTATCGATCCTAGAGTGCTGGTATGTAGGGATAGGGACAAATGAAAGGTCTCGACAAGATCTACATTTCAGATGACAGCTGTCAAACTTGAAATGGTTAAATCTCGGAAACTATTGATCCTAGAGTACTGGTGTGTAGGGACAAATGATAGGTCTCGATGAGATCTTTAATTCGGATGACAGCTGTCAAACTTAAAACGGTTATATCTCGAAAACTATCGATCCTAGAGTATTGGTGTGTAGGGACAAATGATGGGTCTTGACGAGATCTACATTTCATATGACAGCTGTCAAAAATGAAACGGTTATCCGAAATTTAGATCTCATCGAGTCCTATAATTTGTCCCTACACACCAGTACTCTAGGATTGATAGTTTTCGAGATGTTGCCATTTCAAGTTTGACAGCTGTCATCTGAAATGTAGATCTCGTCGAGACCTATCATTTGTCCATACACACCAGTACTCTAGGATTGATAGTTTTCAAGATATTGGCATTTCAAATTTGACAGCTGTCATCAGAAATAAAGATCTTGTCTAGATCAGACAGTATTAGCCGGAAAGAAGTCATGGTCCAATTTAACACCTGGGCCATCTATGTCCGTGGTGTAAAAAGGCTCTTATTGTGCATTACAGCGTTAATGTATTCTGGCGGTATTTGGTCAAAATGTCATTTTGGCACTAAGGGAATTTGTACAATTGAACATTACAGCTTTAATGTATTCTATCATAGAAGCATTTAGGCAATATGACATTTTGGCACTAGGCAGTTTGTACATTTTGACACTAGGACTATGTTTCCCATTAACTTTTTGTCTATGTAACATTTATTACCCGGCGGGGAAGAAATGTAGTAGAAATGTCTTTTTTCTCGTGTCCCTTTAGTTTTTCGGGGTGAGAATATGAGAGTGATTTATTTCCCGGTCTTTCCGTCCCTCACGTGTGTCTTTTTGGCCCTCACGTTCCCTCGGCTGTAGCTATCAACGCACCGCACTTGTATCGGAAGGTACTATTATAGTTCAAGCCATTATTATTTTAGCTGCTTCCATTTAATTTAAAGTGCAGAATAATACATCCCATTTAAAATGTACCTACCGCTTATTTGACATTGTACTAATTAGATTTAAATTGTTTAAAATATTTTTGACGATAATTTTTACAATTAGTTCTCACCCCTAGATCACTGAGCATAATCAGCCCCGGCCAACTGTAATTGGAGGATTTGAGACATACCTATAAGGGACCCTGTCAGTGTTTTAAGCAGGAAAAAATTATAAATGAGTTTACCGTGTATTTATCCGTGGTACCACTTTTCTTTCCATGGTACCACCGTAGGTGACAATGATCATCAATGATGTTACCACTTAATAAAATTGAGCTAATTTGGTTCTATAACATACCCACATTCTACTTAGGTAATCGAATATTTTTTTTTACAAAAAATTAAAATAATAACATTTGTAACTATTTCTATGGAACAATTATATTCTGCTGCTTTAAAAAATGAGCTTTATATACATAAGACAAAATTGTGCACATACGGAGCAAAAATAAATTACAACATTAATTTTGACATGTGTCATGGCTTGTTATGTTTGTTGCGTAGTTTGTTGTTTGCACGAGTTTAGCCTTTTTCGGTTTATTTCGATAGGATTGTTTATTTAGTTGTGCAAAATATGAAAGACAATAATCGAAAGTGTTTTAAGTGTGGCGCTTTATCTACTGACGTGGTGTTGTACAGATTTCCAAGACCAGGTGTCAAAAATGTACAACGGTAAGTACCTAAGTCCTTCAATTTCAATACGTAACGGAAGGGATAAACCAGCTTTCCGCCCCGCGGCACAAGAGAAGTTTTCTCGTGCAAATAGGATGTTTTTCCGTGGTCAAAACTATCTTTGTCCTACCTATTTCAGGACCAGGTGCAAACCTAACCTAAACCACATTAAATTTTAAAATAATTTCCAATATTGTATTGGTTATGACCAGATTGTATTTCGTTTTTCAGCAGAGCTGTGAATTGTGGGCGCAATACATGTTTCCTAATGGGCCCGGGTCATCAACAGAAATTATATTCTGAGCACAGAATGTTGTGCTACAAACATTTTAAATCATCGTCTTTCATTGACTTTTCTATGAAGAAGCTACACAAACATGCTGCTCCACATAAAACTTGTGATGAGGTATACGTCTCTCATCTTTATCATTGTTATCATTGTATCTACAGGTACAAAAATATTTTTCACACTTAAATAACTATTATGTATCTCATCTCAACTTTCTCATTTCTTATTTAATTTGTAAATTTCTATGTTTCTTTTTAGCCGGAGTTAGAGGTTAGAGAGATGCCAGTTACTTCACATGCAGTTCTCAAGGATATAACAAATACCTATCAGCTGCCGCTCATCCTCTCACATAGCAAATCTACACAGGTACTATATCATTCATTATACAAAATGTGAGTGTGTGTGTGTGTATGGGGCAATAAATATTAGTTATTGCTCGTAGTCATACCTATTTCCTAGCCGCCACTATAATTAAAGCAACCAATGTACTAAAACTGATGTAAGACTTTAATTTATGTCTTTTTGCATTTTCTTTTAGTTCACCGCAGATGCACGCTTAAATAAAATGAAAAGGCCCGCACGAGAACTGTGCGCACCTGAATCAGAGTCAATAAAAAGACAAAAGCAGGTAAATTTATTTATTCTTAATGTGCTATTGTGATCATAATTCAGTTTTGTCGAGTGTATTTCAAGCTTATTATTATAAATTTGTTCTTTTCAGATTAGGACAGAAAATGTTGATCACATGAAGCACCCTGAAATGCAGAGACCTTTACATCCAGCTTCAAATGACATGCCCAGCACCTCATACGGCACATCTGGACATAAACAGGTATTACTCTTTTTTCTAATATAATCGAGTCATGCATAATATCTTACTAAGATAACGATATTATGAAAAGGTAAAAAACGAACGGAAATTATAAAGAAAAATTCGAAAATACTTTTGTCAAATAATTACTAATATTGATATGACCGTGGCTACTAATTTAGTTAAATTTTCTTTTAGTTCACCGCAGATGCACGCTTAAATAAAATGAAAAGGCTCGCACGAGAACTGTGCGCACCTGAATCAGAGTCAATAAAAAGACAAAAACAGGTAAATTTATTTATTCTTAATGTGCTATTGTGATCATAATTCAGTTTTGTCGAGTGTATTTCAAGCTTATTATTATAAATTTGTTCTTTTCAGATTAGGACAGAAAATGTTGATCACATGAAGCACCCTGAAATGCAGAGACCTTTACAGCCAGCTTCAAATGACATGCCCAGCACCTCATACGGCACATCTGATCACATTAGATTTTTAATTAAAACTACTATAATATCATCATTTTAGTGTTTTATTTACAAAGCGAAGCTCAGGTATTTCTGTTTTGTTAAATTAATAGAAATATCAGAGCTTTGCTTTGCATAGAAAACTATTTTTTTAATTTTTTTGGCCATTTAACAGAACTCCTTATGAATTTCCCGCTTTAGTTTAGTATTAAGGGACCTGGATAGATGGCGTTGGCTCCGTAATTTTGTCCCGTTTTTTTTGTATGGAGAAATTATTCTTCTCGCCCTAGAGTAAGTAGTGTTCTGTGAGCATAATAATCCCCTAGAGTACGCGTCCCCAGGTGGCGGATAGGGGAACGCTTGGCAGATATGACACATAAAAAAAAATATGAATTGAAAAGCTATAACAAAATCAAGAAAAGAGATAGCGCGATTGCGGAGTTAATAATGACATCTCTTTCACGCAAGCCGTTGGTTTCATTTGTCCTGCTACGAAAACGCGTTATGTCATCTTTGACATTTGATGGTCTTGTTACCAAGCCGTATTAAAAAAAAAAAAAAAAAAAAAACTTTGGCATTTGAAACATGACATTGACAGAATGACATCTGTTCACCATAGAGTTCTTTTTAATGGGATAACTTCCAGGCGTGCGTTCACGCATGCACTAGGGGAAACCGTTAGAGCGACTTTTAATCTGACAGCTCGCGTAAACCCCCCGTTCATGCACGCACTTGCACCTGTCAGGATGAAATTTCCCCTGACAGGCGCTTCAAAACGGGGCTTTATCAACTGTCAAAGTGAAAAGTTCCCCTAAGTTTGCGCTAACCGTGCGCCCGTGAACGTACCCCAGCGTTTCAGCCAAATTGCGTTCCGTTTTACGTAATATCTGCAAAAAAAGTAAATATTTTTTGCGGGTATTTAAAAAAAAAATTCTTCTCTTATCTACTACATTTTGGTAGCTCTTTAGGAAAAAGTAAGTGTTATCCTAGTTCAAAAATATTTTTATTTTTGTCCCACTATAATGTCATCTCCTTTCACGGACTTTCATACAAACTTCTATCCCTTATTTAACCCCCTTGGGGGTGGAAATATCGAAATCACTTAAACACGTTTTTATTATTTTAAAATTATTAGCCTAGGCACTAAATTAGAAAATCCTAACTTAAATTTTCACGGACTTTCATACTAACTTCCATCCCCAATTTAAGTTTTTTTTTTCTTTTTGGAATAAAAAAATCCTTTCGTAGCGGATGCCTACGTCATAATATCTATCTCCATGCCAAATTTCAGCCCGATCCGTCCAGTAGTTTTAGCTGTGCGTTCTTAATCAGTGAGTCAGTCAGTCATCTTTGCCTTTTATACATTTAGATATAGGTCAAAGTTTGAGTGCGCCGTCTGCCAGGAGTGAACGACAGCGGTATGTGTGTGTATTTGATGAAGACCGGTAGTTTATTGTATGTGTAGATAGATTTAGATGCTGATGATGTGTTGTGGTTGGTTGCAGGGCGGTGATGGATGCGGCCGGACTCAGGATCAACACCAAGGACGCAAACGAACAGATAGCACAGGGTAGGTAGAACGCTTCTACTACAATACAATGCCCACCTTTATCACAGGATAAAGGTAGCATATACCAGACTGAGACTCGACGTTAGCAAACAAACGCAGCAATGTAAGCATTATATAGCCAAGGCTCGGACTTAAAGAATAGTACTATCACAGATTACTTATGAGCGCGGCGGGCTTATGAGCGCGTCGGGCGCCCCCGCGCCCCCCAGACAGATGGTCCACTCAATACGATAGCACCTTTTTGATCACGCACACATTGACGTGACGTTTACACGCATTTCTAGAAGATTTCAACCCGGTTGTCAAAACTACAAAGCAATTTGGAAGCAATTGTGTAAAAGTGTGTCTGTCTAATAACTTAAAATATTATTCTCGCTGCGTATTTGGTTGTTGTGTTGACTTGACTTAACGTGACGGGACTCAATGTGACGGGACTCAACGTGACGGGACTCAACGCGACGGGACTCAACGTGACGGGACTCGACGTGACGGGACTTGACGTTACAAGACTGAAGCTGGACTGACCTGAACTGACATGTTCAGCTGAACTGACCTAGACTGACTTCTTCAGTTGGACTGACCTGGACTGACTCGACTGAACCACCAAAAGTATTGGCCTTCCAATATTGGAGGTGGGGATGTTGCGTCCTTTTTGACCATCGATACTGACTGGCTGACTAGGACTCTATGACTTGACGACTTGACAGAGACAGACCAGTCAGGGTTTTTGATGACAATAAAAAAGAGACAGTCTGAAGCCAAGTACCGGAGTTATTAGTTTTTTTTTTCCTACAATATAGGAATCGGTCTATGTTTACGGGGTGGGAACCGTTATCGCCTTTTGTTTATCATTAAGAGGAGAGTTAAGCTACACCTTTCCATAGAAACGTGCAGCTTAACTCTCCTCTTAATGTGTGTTTCTAACATTTACAACTCTAGAAGGGTTCCAAGGATTCCCTAGGCAATCAGTATTTATATTACATCGTAGTTATAAAATAATATAAACCACAAGCTTCTGGTAAACGTGAGCCCTGCACGTGACCACGTTTCTTTCTTTCTACCCATATTATAAGGGAGTCGGAGACTACTATTTTTGACATAGTTTCAAACTTTTTCTCGATTTGTTTTAAAGTTCAAATTGATCGCGAATAAATACTTTTATAAATATTGCATAGTCTATTTTAATAAGTATGTAATAAAAACAAAACCATATTTCACTCACTGAATGGAATTGATTCCAATCATTGTAACACTTCGAAGATGAATAAATACAATCGCGGTAATAATTTCGTTCAAAATAGTGGCGAGGCGACAACTTATATTCTATATGGGCGGGATGCTGTTGTCTAATCTGCTGACTGATCTATTAGATGCATATTGTTTATGCACAGAGCGTGATCGACCACGTAACCGCCTAAGCCTGAAGATTCAGCGAGCGCGAGAAAGAGACTTTAAACAAGGCAGCACCAGTGGCACCACGGGGCCGGGGGGGGGGACCGCGCGCAGACTCCCTCCCCTCGCCTGCCACCCGCGCGCCCCGCGCCCCCGCCGCCGCCGTGCCCACGCTGGTAAGTACGCCATATCATATCCTATCCCATATCAGCCTGTATAACCCGGGCCTTTTCAAGACAAGATAATATAAACATTATCTAGACCAGAATGCGTCAACATCGTCATGTATCACCAGGTGAGGTGTGGTGTTGGGGCTGCCCTATTATTATTCCAATCTTTTGAAAAAACATGCATAGATTGTCTCACTATTTGCACAATATTTATGTCCAATTTCTATGCTTCTATACTGCCAGTATGTTGGTGATTTTGAAACCTATTTATTATACTTCTATGTTTAAATACTATAACAATAATAAATAAAGGTTTTCTCTGCTTTACTAACACTTTATTTTTCTGTTCAATAAGTCGACATCCACAACCACCCACTCGAGCTACCTAATGGTAAGTTATACATTCTTAAAAATAACCCGTACAAAATACCCTCACTACTACAAGTTAGAATAGGGTTGTAGATCAAGTAATACATGAAAATCTTTGGCGAAAATTGCAATGCCATATGTATCTTAGGTGCGGATTTGATTTTTATTTTATGTACCAATTTATTTTAGCAATTTACCTATCGCACAGGTGGAGTCATGCAACCGGTTCATGTCCCTCGCGTCCCGGCTGAAGTGCAGCGACGCGCGGAGCGGCAACGACAACAGCAGGGCGGCAGCGGCAGACGATACCGCCCCCCCCCCTGCCTGAGCGACGCGGGGGCGGGGTGGAGCTGCCCCCCTCGCGCGTCAACTTCCACAAGACCTTCAGCATGCTCATCAACATGGGCAACATCGACAAGGGCTGCAGGCGGACGGTAAGGAATGAAACGGTACGAGTAATGTCCACGTCACTAAACAGCATGCGGGCAGAGGTGGAGTTGCGCTTTCTTATTAAATAAATTAATAAATAAAAAATGATTTATTGCCTCTTTTAAAAACACATTACAATTCAAACTTAATTTAACTTAAAACTAGTAAAATGGGGCAAAAGGAGATGCCTTTCTTTCATTCCTACTCTCTGCGAATGTGTGATTGTGTGTCTTCTTGCTTTAAAATAAGCTTAAATTCTAGTTGCTGTTTAGAATATTCAGTTGAATGACTTTCATAATGTCAGCCAGTGTATAATTTATTCTTTAGTCTGCAGTAACCCGACGAGCACCAGGCAGATTTTTGCTGATAATGACTCAAATGTCGAGGTTTGAGTTTGAGTCGCCCGACACTTGAAGCTCTGAAATTAGTTGCACACACGGGTGTGCGCGTGAGATTCGACGAACCAACAACGCCTGAGATCTGACGGATGTTGTATGGTGTATATCCAGATCAGCCGCGAGGAGCAGGTGTGGCAGAACGAGCTGAAGGACCTGATCTGGCTGGAGCTGCAAGCGCGCATTGCGGGCCGCACGCTCGCCGAGCAGGACGCCTTCCTGTGCGCGCAGCGGACCATCGTGCCCAGCATCATACACAACATACTCATATACAAGTACGAAAAACAACTATACCTACTTCTTGTTTTGTGAAACAACTGACGGAACTATCCTTAAATATATGAAAGTGGTTTTTACGAAATTTGAAAAAGGCTTTTGACTTTGTTGCTCATGCATGATACTTTATTGAAAAAAAGTACCTACATACCTCGGTGTCCTATTGGTATTGGATATTAGGATGTAGAAGGAAACTTCTGGCAATCATTTTCATGTAAATCTAATAGAAACAAAACTTCAGTGGCTTATAGCACGTTCATGTGTGTGGCGTGCCGCAGGTCCTTACCTTAGGTACCTTAGGTCCTGCATTGTTCTTTATGAATTCGTAATAATTGCGGTCATTTTCCATATGTTTGCGGATATCTGAATTGGCCATTATCAATGATGTTGTTTGTAGGTTCGTGAACAAGAATCCTTGCCGCTCGTGGTCGCAGCGGCTGACGGGCGCCGCCGGGGGCGGGGGCGGGGGCGGGGGGGTGCGAGACGAGCTGTGTGATGCTGAACCAGACTCGGGGGATGACGACTGCGATGGTGGTCAGTCATACAACACTGCAGTAGATATTCATTGATCAGGATTTGAGAGTTACATGTTGAAGCCGAGTGATGATGGATGGGAAAAGTGTAGCTAGCTACCCGCCTGGTAGGGTGTTGTGACTAAGGGACCGAAGTCCAACCGGACATGTTCGGAACTAGTATAACTGGTATAGTTCGCTGAGTACAATTCGATACCGCGTTTTTGTGTTTCTTGTTGTGGTGCCATTTAACGGCTACAAGGATATTAAATGACTATAATTCTAGACGGTAGCAAATCCTATGCAGAGTCTAACTTATCAAATGCTTTTCCTCTAAGCCTATAGCTAACTAAATAATTTAGCAATCGTAATTGTGACTCTCTCTCAGTGGTCAGTTGCTGCCTGTCGTTCACTTGCGGTAACTGCACAGCGTCAGTGGGCGCGGCTCTGCGTGAAGTGGGCTTGTTGCTGGACTCGTACCACCGCGCGCTACAGCTGTACCCCTCCAGCCACGCGCTCACCGCCGACCATCCGCCCGTCGCCACCGCCACCTTCAAGTCCACGCTCAAGGTAACAGTGTTCCTGTTCATCATTTCCAGGGTACTGCTCTGCAATATGATCGCGAACAAACAAAAATGACAAGAAATATAAGATACGCAGTAACTAATGAAATGAATGTTCCTGTTATGTAGGCGATGTGCCTGTGGTACAACACGGCGCTGCACATGCGGCTGAAGGTGCTGGCGGTGCGCCGCATGATCCGCACCATGAAGCAAAAGACGCAGCGACAGCACCACAAGTACACCCACGCTCTCTCCACTGACTCCGAGCAAAGCAGGTTAAGGGCCACACTCAATAGTCTAATCTAAACATTAAAGTAAAACACATTTTAGAAAAGTGTATGAAATCAATTGTAAAATGATAATGCCTTGTATTTTTCTATGCCTTACCTTTTTCTATATGAGCAAGGCCTTTGACTTTGTGGACAATAGAATAGTAATGCATCAACATATGCAATGTGGAATATAATTATTTATATTAAATTGTTGTGCAATTTACATACATACATAAAATCACGCCTTTATCCCTAATGGGGTAGGCAGAGCGTAAACGACTTAAACAAAGGTCGTTCCGCCACGTCTGACAAGATTTGAGGGTTATTCCAGATAGATCTGTATATTGCCATAGTGGCAGGTTGTCAGCCCATCGCCTTAATTAATATACTGAAACCCTTGATTTTTACAGCATGCTCGGGAGAAGATGCAGTTGGCACATTCTATGTTTTTCTATCACTCCCAGTCCAGCATGGTACATAGTAAATTTACGAATATAAATGTAAAGAAAATGTTGTTTGTTTTTTTTTTTGTATTTTTGTATGTTTCATAAACAACCGAACATGTTTTAGTACCAAATTACCAATACAACAATTACAGTGTTCTACAAGGAAGTGTATTTGGTCATCTCCTATTTTTGATATGTCAAAGTCTAAAATATTCGATTCATATCATCAAACCATTAATTTCGCCGGAAGTAATTGTATGCACGGTTGTGCAATGGTTAGAGCAGCGGCACGGTTCGCCTATGGTCGTGGGTTCAAATAATTCCACTGTGAAGTTTTTTGGTTTCTATATTTAAATGTTTATTCAATTCATATTTTATCTTATTATTAATTCATGCAGATATCATTAGCAAATTTTTTAACCTTGTTTCTCTCCAAGAACTCAACCGGACACCCCCCGGGCGTGCACGGTGCGGTTCAACGTGTGCGACACGCCCTCCTCCTCCAACACAAGCAACAACAGCGACACCAGCACCAGCCGGCACAAGGACAGCGGGAAGGAGACCGACGATGAACCACAACCGAACGAGGGACAAGGAGAGGAGAACAACACTGTCGGGGAAACCAGGACTGAGGGAGGAGAGGCTCGGGAGCAAACAGGATCTCAGAACGATGCGGAAGCGAAGAACGAAGATGCAGTCGACAGGGCAGGTAAGGATTGAGGTTTTCGTATTGTTTTCATTCTACAGGTAGGTACGAGTATTCTCTGAAAAACTGTAAGGGTGGGAGAGGCAAGGCTTTTTCGGTTTCAGTTCCTTCTAACTCTGACATATTGATTGCCAAGATCCACGCGGGGCCGCCTGTCTCGTGACAACCTTCTCACCGGAGTCTGGTTTCAAACAGCTTGCTGTGTTTTGTCGGTGCGCGAGAGAGAGTCAGTGCCATAACAGGTATCTTCTGGGTGAGATCGCTTTATCGCCGACTCTGTCACTGCTCGAATAAAATAAAAAATCGCTATATTTTCTGTTGTTTATTATAATGTTTTTTGTTTATTACCCTGACGTCATGTAAATAAGTACATTCCGTATGTTTCTCAGAGCCCGCAAAACCAGAGATAGTGATATCAGACGCGCGCTACGACACCGCCGACACCGCCGACACCGCGGACACCGCCGACACCGCCGACACCGCCGACACCGCGGCCTCCAGCGAGAGCGGGTACACGTCGGCCGCGGACGCGGGGAGGCCGGGGAGCGATGCCAAGGATGATGACGTCTACGACCTGGGAGACTTGTCCGACATCACCGAGCTGAGGCTGCTCAACAGAGCTCCGGTCTCAATATACAGGTAAGGTATTAGAAAGATATAGCCTTAGCCAACATTATAATATCTGTTTACTTTTTTTTTTAGAGTTTTATTTTTAAAGAAAAATTATTATTTGAAAACTTTACCTACTCTGTAAATTTGTTCCTCTATGTTGATGTGATGTATTTGTTCTGCTACTCGTACTCGTAGGTCGTATCACCACGAGATGCTGAAGACGCAGGGCGTGCGTCGCTGCATGTCGTTCATCAACAAGATGCGCTGCAACTTGCTGCACAAGGTCTACCTCACCTTCGAGAAGCCTGATGTGAGTGAAGCAACAATTTCATTCCTCTGTCTTGTGAAGTTTCGTGTAGATTGTTTACCCAGTCATTCTGGCTAAAATTTAGCCTTGTCGCGGGAATCGAACGGTTTTTGTTGAAAATTGGCATACTTACGAATTATGGGTCACTCTATTTAAAAAAAAAAAATTGTGGTCCAGGACCATGTGGATTCGCAGCCATCTTGAAAAAAACCCCCATTTCCCAGATATCATAGATAGCGGGAGGGTCCTCGAACTAACTTTGGAGCACACCCTGGGCAAAGGCACGTGCTGTTAAAAAAAAACCGAAATTGTGAAAAACAAGATGGCCGCCATACAAAACAAAAAGTCGAATATCTCCTTAACGATGAGAGATAGGTAGAAAATGCTCGAAGAAATACTATAGAGGCCAATAAAGGGCAACTTCCTGTGGTCATGAAAATCCAAGATGGCGGATACAAAATGGCGCCCGAAAAAAAAAATGCTCCGGTTAGGCTGAAATTTTGGTTTGTTTGGTTCGTTTTCTGATTCCACCATTTTTCAAGATGGCTGCCATACAAGGATCTTTTGTATGAAGAATTTTGATTTGGCTCTGGTGTGGAAACGGTTGCTCATGGGGGGGAGCTGATAGTACCATTATGTTTTTTCATGTGCTGTATTATTATTGTTGTTGTATCCTCCCCCTACCAGTAACTGTTTCCGCGCCAGAGCCAAATCAAAATTCTTCATACAAAAGATCCTTGTATGGCAGCCATCTTGAAAAATGGTGGAATCAAAAAACGAACCAAACATATCGGATAAATACGTCAACTACCTCCCATCTGCAAAATTTCAGCCTAATCGGAGAATTTTTTTTTTCGGGCACCATTTTGTATCCGCCATCTTGGATTTTCATGACCACAGGAAGTTTCCCTTTATTAGCCTCTATAATATTTCTTCGAGCATTTTCTACCTATCTCTCATCGTTAAGGAGATATTCGACTTTTTGTTTTGTATGGCGGCCATCTTGTTTTTCACAATTTCGGATTTTTTTTAACAGCACGTGCCTTTGCCCAGGGTGTGCTCCAAAGTTAGTTCGAGGACCCTCCCGCTATCTATGATATCTGGGAAATGGGGGGTTTTTTTCAAGATGGCTGCGAATCCACATGGTCCTGGACCACAATTTTTTTTTTAAATAGAGTGACCCATAATTCGTCAGTATGCCAATTTTCAACAAAAACCGTTCGATTCCCGCGACAAAATTCAGAATGACTGGGTAATGTGGTGTCAGCGCTTTTCTTTATCCCCATAATCGTCGCCTTTGACGGATGGCTTAAGGGTCTATGTGCTCGCGGCAACTGTCCCTTTCAAACCAATGACAGAATGCGCGCTCTGTCCTTTTCTAGCATGGGGCTGTTTCAAGCCGATTTCATATATTTTTGCATATATCTCAATGTATACAGAAAGTATTGAAAAACAGAGTTGATTATGATGTTCTTCATAATTATACGGTGATTTCGATATAACATTTGCTGTTTCTAAGCTCATAGAAATGTCACAGTTGTTCAAATTCGGCATTGAGACGCCAGTTTTTCATGATATTTCTGATGATTTCCTGGTGTAATCATAGTATTTTTAGATTATATCTATGAATCTAGTTGTTCTCCATATTTTAGAGAAGCTAACCATATATAGATTTATTGAAAATTCAACTATTAACTATACTAACAAAGTCAAATGCCGGACCGTGTTTAGCCCGATTTAGAGTACTTCCCTCCTTAAGGGTTATAACTATTTTTATCTACTATCATAGACACATCAAAACGAATTTGTATTGACGTACTTCACAAACAGTATGCTGAAAAAATTAAAAAGTTTACTTTTCGTTGCACCTTCCCCATACAAATTCTAATAAAGATGCAACGAAAAGTGAAATGTTCATAGTTCTGGAAGTAAGGGAAGGACAAATGCACAATCGATATCTATAATCGGTAACTTAATGCACAATCTCGCATTGTAAAACCCTTCGTTATGTAGGAGCTTCATATATAGTGTGTTCCATAGTAAAAAGTTTTGTGATGTTTTGTATGAAAACGATTCCTCATTGTTAGAGAATAGGAATCAAACTCTTGAAAAAATTTAATCCCGATTTTAGTATGGAAGTGCCGACTCTTAAACGTAGTGATTTAATATCCTCTTTGACATGAGTCGCGCATGCGCTGTGGGCGTCACGTGGGCTGTTTAGTTTTATTTATAACTGGATACAAGGTTTTTGGTATCGATTGTGCATTAAGTTACCGATTATAGATATCGATTGTGCATTTGTCCTTCCCTTACTTCCATAACTATGAACATTTTACTTTTCGTTGCATCTTTGTTAGAATTTGTATGGGGAAGGAGCAACGAAAAGTAAACTATTAAATTTTTTCAGCATACTGTTTGTAAAGTACGTCAATACAAATTCGTTTTGACATTACTCTATTATAGTTTTTTTTTTAATTATTTATTTGGTTCTCTTTTTATTTTACAATCATGATACACAACTTACATTAAAGTGGGTAACACGAACATAAGCTTAGCAATTTGATACTGGCTTATGATTTTACAATATTTTGAATTTTACCGTAAGATTATGCAATTACATATTACATAATATTATAATATAAGTAGTTATTCAAAATTAATAGGTAAGTTAATATTTACGTACTCTATTATCTTCTAAACTTATAAAATCGCTTGTCCTTACTGACTGACTGACTGACTGATTCATCAACGCAGAGCCTAAACTACTAAAGCTAGAATCGTTAAACTTAGAGAGCAAGTTCCTCTTATAACGTAACCTCCCACTAAGAAAGGATTTCCGGATTTTCCCTCCCTAAACGGGTAAAAAGGGGGGTTGAAGTTTGTATGAAAGTCCGTCAATTTTAAAGGTAGGATCTTC
The DNA here is from genome assembly GCA_029255725.1 of Scrobipalpa atriplicella. Lineage (NCBI taxonomy): Eukaryota > Metazoa > Arthropoda > Insecta > Lepidoptera > Gelechiidae > Scrobipalpa > Scrobipalpa atriplicella. The sequence continues at coordinate 2,557 of JARACY010001025.1, read as the reverse complement.
AAATTTTTTATTTAGGCTAATGATTAAAAAATAATTTATACGTGTTTCAGCATTTTTGAATTTTTTACCCCTAAGAGGGTTAAATAGGGGATGGAAGTTTGTATGGAAATTCCGTCAATTTTGATGGCAGGATCTTCCAATTTTGTTTTTGGGTTAAAGATTTAAAAATAATGAACACGTGTTTCAGCGTTTTTGTAATTTCCACCCCTAAGGGGGTTAAATAGGGGATGGAAGTTAGTGAAATTCCGTCAATTCTAAAGGTAGGAACAGCGCGGGAACTCAATCCCACGGGAAAACTCTTAGCTGCGGGTGAAACCGCGGGGTGGAAAGCTAGTAGTAGATAAACTACTATTACATACTTGTGCGTAATCGTAATGTAAAATGCACGAGTGCTGTAAAACACGAGTTTTTTTTTTAAATTAGGTAAAACGCACGGTTTATCGAACAATACTTTTTTAAATCTTAGCAAAGAGTTTTTATGGCAGAAAAGTGATCAACATTTCATAAATAAAATTAACTTTGGGAGATAAAGTATAATGAAATTAACATTTAATTCTTTGATTTAATTAATTTTTACAGTAAATTTCAACCATTTATCTGTAACAAAATAAAAAAAAAGAATATTTATTTACTTTATTAGTAATATTGGCTGGTTTTTGTTTCTTTGTACTATGGCTTAAAAAAGAAAGCGTTGATGCGCGTGCATCCTAATTTGTGAATGAGTAAAAATTATTCCGCGCGCTTTTTCTTTTCGCTGTATTGTTATTTTTTTTTTATCTAGTTCTATTTATTTCCTCGCAAATATGATATAAAACGTCGTACGACATACGTGCGCTTTGATAATTACAGCCTCTGCCTTCTTATAGCCCTCGCCTACGGCTCGGGCTAGCAATATCGCCTCGGCTGTAATGATCAACCCACCGCACTTATATCGTAATGTACTATTATGGTGCTTAGTATTATAATAGTACATTATAATCTGAGGTATGGAAAACGAGCATTTGACGGACGAGTAGGACTTTAATAATACGAGTCCGGCAAATGCTTCCATCACACCTGTTCGAAAATAGTTATTTTCATCACACCTGTTCGAAAAAGGTTAATTGGCGTTAGGAGATAGCGGACGCAAAATAAATGTTTGTTCCTATGGGCATTTCTGTTTCTCCTCTCTGATTGGTCCACCTTCCACAGATTAGTTAGGTTAGAGTCGCTTGCTTCAAGGTTAAATGTAAAAAAAGGTATCACTTACATTAATTCTCTATGGTGATATATTTTTTTTGTATGGCAATCAACATTAACGTAAGAAGTTGCTGGCCGTTTAGGTTTTGGCGGCAAATTCACTCTGAAAAAATAAATACTCATGTGCATTTTTCTTTTTTCTTTTCACTTTATTTTCTATGTCTCGGTACGAGTAACTTTCTTTTCTTTCGATAAGTCTTCTTCTTCAGCTGCCATGCCCTAACGGGCGTCGGTGACCACCTTGGCAAAGTCTTCCCTGTTCTTAGCCAGTCTTGCGAGCGTGGCTGCGTCTTTGTTGTTCGTCCATTTCTTGATGTTGTCAAGCCAGTTCATCCTCCTTCTTCCCCTTCCCCGTTTCCCCTCTATTTTCCCCTCTATTATAGTTTTCAAAAGCTCGTACTTCTTGTGTCTATATAGATGCCCAAAGTATGCAATCTTTCTTCGTTTAATTGTGGCTAGTACTTCTTTTTTCTTCTTCATCCTGTTCAAAATTTCGATATTTGTCACTCTATCTACCCAAGATACTTTCAGCATACGCCTGTACAGCCACATTTCAAACGCCTCCAGTTTGTCTTCCATTGCCTTATTTATCGTCCACGTTTCCACACCATAATAGAGTATCGATAGTACGTAGCATTTGACTAATCGCCATCTCAGTTTTAGTTTTATATCTTTGTTGGTATACAGTTTCTGCATTTTTATAAAAGCGGCGCGAGCTATTTCTATTCTTACTCGTATTTCTTTTTCTGGGTTCCAGGTTTCGCTTAGCCAGCAGCCCAAGTACCTGTATTTATCTACTCTTTCTACTTGTTTACCATCGATCGTTAGGTTGTTTGTTTGAAGTTGTGTTTTGTTGACTACCATTAATTTCGTCTTGCTAATATTCATTTTAAGATTGTAGTATTCGACCTTAGTATTTAACCGATCCAATAACTGTTGCAATTCTTCCATACTGTTGGCTAGTAGCACTGTGTCGTCTGCATATCTTATGTTGTTAATATATCTGCCGTTACACTTAATACCCAACCCGACATCGTCCAATGCTTCAGCAAAGATTTGTTCTGAGTATAGGTTAAAAAGGCTTGGTGATAGTATGCAGCCTTGACGTACTCCTTTTAATATATTCAGATCTTTCGTATTGGATTGTCCGACCTTTATGTGTGCAGTTTGGTTCCAGTATAGATTCATGATGATTCTCATATCTTTGCTGTCGACATCTGTGCGAGTTAAAGCTTTTAGTAATAATTCATGGTTAACAGTATCGAATGCTTTCTCGAAATCTATGAAACACATATATACGGTTTTTTGGTGTTCTAAG
>JARACY010001024.1:0-68944 GCA_029255725.1 Scrobipalpa atriplicella | reverse complement strand
GGGCACCGGGCAAAAGAAAACGCCCTTCTTCCTTTGCCGCCCGCAGCTTTATCAGCTTTTCCTTGAGGTCGGGGCTTAGCTTATTAAAATTTATTTTGTCTGCTTTTTTAATTTGTTTGATGTCCCTTAAGGCGGAGACCATCGTTCTAAAAAAAGGAAACAATTTAATACATCCGATTTAATTTAAAGTAGCATTACACGGTAAAACCGACGACGACGATGGTTCTATACAAAGGGTAACATCTCGTAGGAAACTTTATCATACCAAATACATGCTTAGCAAAATAATTATGCCAAATTAGTAGTAATAATTGTGCCAAGTTATATTTATGATCAAATAAAAAAAACTAGATTATAATTATAAAGGAATGTTAACAAAATAAAATAAAAGCAAAATAAAAATTTACACGTCACTGGCTGGCTTATGACTGTCACCATCTTCGCCCTGGCCACGTCCACGGCCACGTCCACGTCCATGGCCACAGCCACGGCCACGGGCCCGACCGCGCCCTCCACCACATTCCTCTTTTATGTTCATTAGTCTAAGCAAAACATCATTACTCTTTTAAACAAAACAAAGCAAAACATTTTTTAAATGAAGCATCACAAAAAATATGCCAATATTTTTGTTATATACATACAGCAAAATGCGATTTTGCCATGCCTGAAAAGATGCAAACTTTGGAATGCAGCCATATTTTACGAACGTCACGTTGTGGTTGCTCATTTCATGCAATACATGCTAGTAATATCGGGTTCTGGTATTTTCTTCTATGCCATTTCGCGGTAAGGTTGAATCAAAAACTGCTCACTTCGCGGTCTGGCATTTCGTCAATACCACTCCGCGGATTGGTCTTTTTACATACCTACTTGCTAAACCCCGAATTCGCCAATTGGCTTCAGTCCGCGATAAAAGGACATTTCGGAGATTGCGCGTTTTGCATTTGTCAATTACTTTTTTCCGGCCAATGAGCGATTTCGGGGATTGTGCGTAACATTATACATATACGTGTAACAGAAAGGGTATATGCATCGAGAAAATTGTGAATGAAACTGAACAACTTTCTCTAAGGCACATAGGTGGAAATTTAAAAAAAAAAATGACCTTCCATACAAATCGCATCAGCTGATAGCGCATTTAGTATGGGAAGTCTTATTTTTTTTCGGGAAAGTTGTTCAGTTTCATTGGTAGATTCACACATTTCACGATGCATATACCCTTTTTGTTACACGTTGTATATGTGTTAAAATTATTGTTACATAATAAAAACATACATAACATTTTGTAATTTTTAAAATTTTGAACACCAGAAAACAAACATTTAAATTAATTTCTTAAAATAAATTATAGGTGTAAGAACAAAATCCGGCACGGATGTTGAAAAATGTCTTGTGTGTCACTACCTTTAGGCCATCGAGATGCGAGAATATAGTGCAGCGTAACCTCCATGTTTTAAATGTGTCAATCTTGTCGTAAATAGCTGTATTTTATCATTGTTTTTACACACACTTGTTTATTATTCATTAAGAAACAATATTTTATGCATAATTATACACATCATGTAGAAATTACATCAAAATTAATGAGAACAAAAGCTACGTGCCGTCGGCGAACCAAGTACTCGAGCATTTTTATCGAAATGTATCGTATTTTACACTTCTAGCTGTATTTTTTGTTGTTCACATAAAAACCGATGTTTTTCTAAGCTAATACTATGAATTTCTTATTGATTTCACTTACCAAAACAATTTTAATTCCAATTTTTCTCGAACCACTTGCACTTCACATTTCACATGCCAATCGACAACAATTTTATTTTTTTTCTCAGTCTATATTCCGTTTAGACGCGTTCAAGTGACCTGTTTTACACTGGGAAAGTAAAGGACAATAGGCTAATGTCATGACATTAGGGCCATCTAAACGGTATTTAGCTTGCCTTACGATTTTGTGCTGAAGGGTCATTGTCATAGAGCATAGTAACTCTAGTTCCTATAGATCAATCTACTGCGTTTTTCTGTCGTAACGATAGTACCGAAGGATCAATCGACTGGCGGAAAGTGGTTAGTAACTTTAGTTACGAAAATCAACTGAGCGGTTAAAGGCGATCATTACGGGAGCCACGGCAATAACAATCAAAAGGTGCAACTTGATACTCCCATACCATCTACATGGACGTTTACTACCACCAAATGACTCATAAAATTGCCCAAATATCCCACAACAGATAAATTTATCGCCCGAAATGTCGTTCAGGCCGTAAAAGCGTCGCGTTTACCCTAAAAGTGAGCAACACTCTCATGTCAATCATTTACGTCAAACAAAATATAAAAATCAATTTACAGTTCCATTCAGGAGCATTATGTATGACGTCAGAAACCGCTTCATTATCGCGTATACCACTCATGACGCTATAAAACCGTACAATGACGTCACACGGTACAATGACAGCTGATTTAATATCCGAATATATCTCAATAGTAATAATACTTTGTCTATTGTTAATTCGTACCACTGCGAGCCTATGAACAATAAATTTGCGATTAGATGCAACAGAGAAAAAGTGTCTTCCCTGATTTATTTTTGTAAGGGGATGGAAGCCATTTTGTTCGAACTATTTACCTGAGCGGGTATTGTAAAAGAGTTTCGGGGTAATTTAAAGTCAACCACAATGTGTTGCAAAAAGGTGAATATTTTTTGTGTGTGAAATGCGATTTTGCACGATCATTTATTAATGTGAATTCCCTTTTGTTAGCACCGACAAAGTAGATAGGAATGCCTTGGAATTTTACGTTTCATATCTTCTTTATCAAAGATAAGTATTTCATCTAGACTTTACCCTCACAATATACAAACTAACGTGAAAAAATTAATAACCTAAACTAAAATACTGTGCTAATTAATCTTTAGTTCGATTATACAATATTGTACTTACTAAAAAATATAGCAATACAGCTTATCTAAAAAATCTAGCAATTCCAAGAAAACAAAAAAAAACACAAGACGAGAATAATAGAAAATTCGTCGTATTCATTATAAAAAGCACATCTTGAAAATGGTATCTTAACAGGACAATTTTCGGTAAAAACAAAGCGATCCCATACAACCCTTCCGATTTATTACGACCAAAACGACCATAGTCTAACGTCACTATATTCTTTATACGACCATTAAATTTTTTTCATGACTTATTTATTAAGTTCCTAAGGACCAACCTCGGGCAGGTGGTCCCTACTTAATCAAGATGTTACCGAAATAAAAAAGAAACGTGTAGCCATATATTCTTTTTTGCCTGAATTATAGTTTTGTTCGCCGTAAGTTATGTCCGACTAGACCCGGTTCTTATATTTATATAAGGCATTTTAATACGATGGGAAAGACGTATCGCATAATGAATATATTAGCAATAAAGTATGAGATATCCACGTGAAACCCGTTGGAGATATAAAGTGGTATTACGACATGTTAATAGCGCGGACAAAATACAATTTTAATAGGCAAAGTGCACCGGTTGTCTGTAAATTGAGATTGAAAGACAGACAAATGGATAGGTTTTTTGTAATATTTCTGTAACCTTATGAATAAATGGGAAAGTAAATGAAGACTGGTTCGAATGTCATATTTTATTGATGCTTTTAGTTTGATACAATTTTTTAGATTCATAACTTTTAAGTGATTTTAACTTGCTATTTGTATCTTCGTACTGAGGCTCGCGATTAAGAAGGTACTTACCTACCTAAGGTACCTACCTATTTTACATACATACATAAAATGACGCCTTTATCCCTAATGGGGTAGGCAGAGCAGGTTCCTACATATTTTAATTGAGAAGAAAACTTAATGTGCATTAATATCGTAAGAAAATGTGATGCTAAAAGTATTTTCCGCCAAAGCCTTACGATCACAATTTAACTTGCAAATAAACAGTACCTTCACTTTTTTTTTTAGATTGAAATAGTTCAGTTCAATAACTTACGTAAAACGTAATTCAGGATTCTTACCTACTAGAACTATAATAATTATTTAGTCGAAGCAGAATCTGTTAATTGGAGACCAAAGTAAAAGGTACGTTATATTAATTAACCAATCAAATCGTGTCTTTAGTTATTTCAACAAAGGACTATAAACAAAACACCACAAGGACAAAATAATCCTGTCCGCAGTACATATAGAAAACAAGTAAAACATTGGTTGGTGTACAGAAGAAATACTACAAGCAGATCCGGAGTCAGATAGCGGGTTGATTTAGCCATCTCGGCTGGACGATTTATGTAATGGCCAGATAGGTTTATGAAGGTAGATACCTATTTACGATTGAGTTCGCTACCTTTTGTGGAACAACATAATTTTGTGGCGGCGCAGGAGGCGGAATTTCGTTCGGTAGGTGTTGCCTACGCAATATTGATAATAGATACATTACTTATCTAATAAATATAAGGGATATATACATTCGAATGGTTTTTAGTTGTGAAAGATTGTCACGACATTGTAGTCCAATAAGAATAGGAGACGACAGCTTTATTCTGCGAATATCTTCTCAGCCATATTTTGCTCCTGAAACTTCATGAATTTCTACAGACGCTTCAGTGACTACACAATCAAAGCCATATCTCAGCAGTTACCAAAATATTCCAGAATTCGCAACTCCAGTAAAATAAACTTGCCTATAATCCACTCCACTATAATTCGACGGTAAAAAAGTCCCGGCTCCGAAAACTTTTATCCGGCGCAGAGGGCAAAAGGGGAGAGGGACTACAAAAGATAAAAGAGATATATAAGTGGCCCTCGGCAGTGCCATCAAGTCGTTACAACAGCACTAAAATATTTCAAATTGTGCCCAATGCCGCGGAAAACGGAAGTTACGCATTTTGCCCCTCTTGCCTCTGGACGACGGTCTCCCAATGTAACTAGCTATGGCAAATATTGAATTTGGGGTAAGATCGCTTTGTGTGGGAAATGTGCGAATCATTTTCCCATCGATGATGATGGTTGTGTAAATTAGGGACCGAGTATACATAGACATAAATCAAATTACAGTATTTTCATATCATTTTAAGATAGGTACTATCTCTTCATCAATCTTTAAGGCTCGTATTTATACAGCGATCTCAAGATTGAGAGCAATATTGAGTGCGGATTTGACAGGTAATTTTGTACTGGAATGACATTTCTGATACGAGCTCAAACTCGCTGTCACTCTTGAGAGCTGATTATAAATACGGGCCTAAGACGGCATATATTATTAAAATTTTAAAAAACAGAAATACCTACAAGAGCTGATTTTAATTCTTTGTAAGTGACGTTCAGTCCTTACCATGCAGTCTTATTTTGCGTACTAATATTAGGTGTGTAATGTCAATTTAACAGGATAATATCAGCTGTTGTACTTCTGTTTCCTTATTTACGCAAAATTTAAAAACTGACATGCCCAAAATTATATAAGTTAAGTTGGGTCTACCTACAATTGGCACCAATAATATGACACAAATTGTATGCAATCGCTACTTACTTAGAAACTGCAACTTGCCTCAACAATATCATTCTCAGAATCAGAATTCAGATACATAATAAAGCCATCACCCGTTATCTCTTATAAAGGCGTATTATAATATAATATACAATAACTCTATTTACATAACCATTCGCCTGTCCATTCCCATGGCACAACAATAGATGACAATTAGATGCAAATACCATTCGAATGGGTGTATATTAAAGTCTATAGAAGGGTCAGCATCCATGCAAATATTGTAATGTTTGTTAGATTTCCCTTGTGACCACTGGACATGTACATATAATAGCAAAGAGTCATTAAATTTTGTTTAGGAGCTTTATTATTAGATTGTTAAGTGCATGCTGAAACAGAAGTTTTCTGAATTTACTTAAGTTAATTTAATTTAGGTAGGTACATAATTTGACATTTATAAAAGAAACATTTAAAATATCTTTGACTTTATTTCTGCAAATTTGACTTCTTCGTCAAATCAAAAGCTTAGAAATAGGATCCCCTATTATATATTTTTTCTTGAAGTGCATATTTTAAATATTAAGTGTATTTTTCATTAAAACCTTACTCAGTATCTAAATCCAGAAAAACACATTAAACAAAAAGTCCTATTTTACACAGCATTTCTTCTGGAACAACAACTTCAAATAGTGCAAGAACCTATGAATATTGCGCATAACCATACAAAATGGCCGAAATGTATGAAGATATTCGTGTTTAACGTAGCGGGAACTGTTTTCATGGCTGACCGCCTGCCGATACCAAAATGATGACATTCGGTTTGTTTTCCACAGGGGTCGCTGTTTGTTTTACTCGTAAGTATATAAAAATACTAATTTTAACATAAATATTGTTGTTTTATGAGGCGTGCTTCACAAAAATCATCGTCATCGCGTTTCGCGCATTTCATGCGCCACCCCAGAGATGGCGCTACATGTAGCAAAAAATCGTAGATCTTTAATTTTTTTTAATTGTTGTAATAAAAATATTAGAGATTATTTTTTATACCTACTAGATTAAGGAAAGAAATCTATGTACTACCTACTCGTAGATGGAATATTTTTAGCTTTTATTAATTTCCAGCTACTTTTTTTCTGTAAAACTATACCGAATAACCCTTGGACTCGTCGTAAATTTAGTATTCCGGTATAATGCATGTAAATGCCTTTGAGGTATGGAAATTATTCTAAGTAGGCCTTTCTTGACGTTCATACGGCTTGTTGAATAATGCTTTATTTTTATAAGGTTTGCAACACCGAAGGGATCGGCCTCAAATAAAAGGAAATCTTCTACTTTGAGCTGGCATTTTTATACCGAATTGTTTAGATTTTTTATGCCACAGAGTTAAATACCTACACGGTATTTTTTTTAACAATTCTAAAAAGATAAATATTAAAAAAAAGCGTGGGTAAAAGTCGAATTTAACTTAATTTGTAATTAGTACCTAAATTATTTGGTGGCTACAACTACTATATAACTTTTCAACTATGCTTTGATTTCATTGCCTAACATATTTTATAAGAAACAACAATAAAACAATATTGTTTGTTTTAAACAATAATAAATAATAAATATGTAAAACAATATTGATCCTTTTTCAGCCTCTTTGGCCACAAATTTTTCTTTACTCTTTTTTCTAATTTTAAAATTGGGTTTCAGTTAAGTACACACAAAACAGTTTTTCAAAAAATATGTACTAAAGGTAAGGAGCGAAAAATAAAAATAGGTACTCCCGACTTTACGAGGAGGCATTGTTATTGAAATAAGGCTGTAAAGATCGCATCCCTTCGTGTTTATCGATACGACTTCATCGATATCGGCTCTAGTCACGTCTTCCGGTATTACTTGCTTCCTTTGCAAGGTCATAGCGTCAAAATAACGTTAAAGAGAAACTCGAGAAAAATGTATAGCAACGCTTTTAAAGATTTTTTAACAAAACTTTACAATTCGCCTTGTTAAAAAAAAAAACATATTTATTTTATATTTTTTTCTGAATCTTAATAAAATAGCAGTGAAATTAATGTGCCCTACCGTTGTAATTTCACTGATATTATAAAAGACATAGTACAAATAGTTTTTATTCTACACAAGAAACCAAATCTTATGTTACGTTGTGACGTCACTCTTGTACAGTTACTTAAATTTTAAAATAAAAATAATGGCTGATTTAAAACCGAAAACCATGTAAAGATTCAGAAAAAAATATAAAATAAATGTGTTTTTTTTTTTGAACAAGGCGAATTAATATAAAAGAACTTTCGGTGGTTTGTCCTTTTTTTATTTTATTTAAAAACGCTAATTTACAACACTTAACCACGAAAAAAAATTATTTGCCAGGAAGTAGAAAATTTAACGCAGGTATTAGAGTACTTACTACATTATTTACAATCAATTTTGTAAAAATGTAAAACTTAATTTTCTTGGAATTCCGACACAGGAAAACAGAAATGTAGCAATAAATCTTGAAAATATTTTAATGAAAACATTTTTGTGTGACGCACGCGTGTTCTTAGATTTATACTCTGTGGTCACGCGAGTATAATCTGCTAATGACTTGATGCTTTTAGCTCTTAATGAGCTCATTCTTATTTGAATAAGTTCCATTTTGTGCCAACAGTAAATAGTACCTATTTGTTTTTTTTCGTAAAATTTCTGAGATAGTAAATGCTTGTTGCAATCTTACTCTAAAAAAAGAATGTAGAGTCATTGATGAAATAGATAATAATTTTGTTTAGTTTCAAAGTTAACTGCCCCTAGCTTTGCTAAATTATTTGGTAGCCAAAAATGGACACATATTTTGTCAAGTTTCTAATTTATTCGTTTTTAAAATAAAAGCTATATAGTACACGGCAAACTCGTTTGAAAAATATAATAAAGGTTGATAGTTGTATTGCCCAATCAAAATATTCATATCACGCGTCGAAGCGTAAAACAAAGGCTATTGGCCACCGTCCATTTGTCCGGTAACTTTACTGCTTACCAATCAAATTTTATTCCTCGCGAAACTAGCAAGAAACAAATATACGCCCACAATACGTAACAATAACGATACGCGAACCAAATACGCTTTCGGCAATAACCGGGCAACATTCTAACAATTTAATGCGGCATAAACAATACAAATACTGTTGCTTGCTGTTGTACGCGCCTCCGGCATATGTAGCTGCGTATTTATAGTCTATGGGTATTGTGGTGCGATCGTTACCGTATATTTGAGAGCGGGGGCGTGTAGGGTTCCCTATCATGAATCCTGATATAGCCCGACCAGTTACACTAGACCCGCCGGGTTTAAACTAGCGGTAACACCTTTGATGGACGCGAAGGGTCATTTTAAACTGGTGGGTATAAAAGGGTTTGTTGATTGGACAGGGACACTCTCGGTGGTGACCCGTGCCTGTTAATGGGTTTAATCGTCCGAACAGTCCGTCTTGGCAATTTATGTTTCATTTTCGATCCCGTTATCCATGGCGGATTATACGCACCCCCTAAAATTTTGAATGCGTAATGCTGATGGAGATATGTAAAGTTGTGGTGTTTTAGTCTCATGTATAATTTACACAAGGATTAAAATATTATATGGAAAACTTAGGGCGTTTTCTTAGAACATTTTCGCAACAATCCATACAAATTTTCACGGATTCGGATTGGATTCGGAGCAGTGCTTAATCGCTCTCAGGGTCATTTTCTATTACCGATTACATTGTGCTGCCTATTTTCTACTTATTATTCTAACGCATATTAGCAGCAAAATAAATGTGTGATAAAATTATAAGTACAATAAATATTTTCTGTCCTCAAATGTAGCGATCTAAATTTTGTAACAAAATTATATAAGTATACCCAACTTTTAGATAATTTCTTTATTCTCTATTCAAAACCGAAATAAAATCCATGTACCCATTAATCACATCACCCACTCAATCCCCATATTAATACAGGTGGGGGTACTCTACGTTTTAAACCCGGCTTAACACTTGCGCTGCCGGGCCGGTATCGCGCGGAACACCCGGGTGTGCATTTCACCGGCTTTAAACCGGCTCTAGCCGTAAGCCGGTTCTACGGAACCCGGTTGGAGCGATATAAGGTTGTTTATAACTAGTTTTTGGTTCGTTGTTATAGTTGTATCCCATATCGATACTCTATGCTTTGTGAAAACTAATACGTCGCTAACCGTTTCTATTGCGGAAAAAATAACTATTCTTATGGCAAAAATCTTGTAATTTTTTTTAGTTACCGTAACCACACAAAAATTGATAATTTTGGACTCACTTATTTACGCTGCAATATTTTTATAATTTTTCGATATATATGTTACAGCCAAAGTGATTAATCTAGATATTATATATAATATCTGGTCATTATTTATAATGTCTGCTCAATTTAGATTAAGTGATAAATGACACAGAATTAATCACTTTAACCAGCTATTATATATAATATCTTTGAAGACTTGGATAATGTAATAAAACAAGTGGGATAGGTTAGGTTAGGTTAGGTTAGGTTAGTTTTTTAGGGAACTAGGTCATCCCATGCTCTTTGAGACTCAAGTTTATCTGGTACTGGTCTTAGTTGGACCTCAGGACGCATTACGGACCATGCTTCCAACGCGTCGCTCAGTCAGTTAAACCGTATTTATTACTTTGACTAACTTCGACCAGCTATTATGAATAGTATCCGGATAAAGTGATTAATTTATCACATTGTCTGGTCAATTTGGTTATTATATATAATGACCAGTCATTATGTATAATAGCTAATTAATCACTATGGCTGTAACATATATACTACTTGAATTCTCTTAATCTCAAATGCATACCAGGCAAAGGAGCTAGGTACTTCACTTCAATAGAAATGAGACTGCAAACAAAACCAAATAAAAATACCCACGACCAAAGAACAAGATAATAAAAAACATTTTCGCAGACACCAGAATCGACCTCCCGTAGACCCGCTACGGCGTAGCACTAACATATAATCCTTTTCGCTACAATAGCAATTTCAAACTTCCTTGGGGGCTTTGGATAATCTTTCTTTATATCGAGCTTCGACTGCGAGCAACCGCGAGTATTTCCCTTCTCTCTCTTTCACGCAGGCAGCAATGAGGAAGGAGAAAGAGGGTTGCAAGAAAGCGCTTCTCAATAAAGGGAGAGCGGTAATGCGTATTTAAATTTTGGCTCAAGTGCAATAATTTCGTTTTTTAATTTAATTTGTAATGACGTTGTAAATCTCGAGGGTGTATAAATCTTGTTGGGAGTAATCTTGCTTGAGAGCGCAGGAGTGGGATGTGGCTATAAAATTAAATCACAACAAACATTAGAGATTGTTTTCGCCGTTTCACGAATTTTTTAATATATTTAGGTATTTCAACGTTGAAAAACAAAAGACTTTCGACTCGAATGTAGGTATCATCTTATTATTACATTTTGTTTAGTTTTAATAGGTAGTGTGTGTAAGTACAACATTGTACAAGGTGATGTTTTGTACAACTTATTCGACAATTTCTATTTTTTTACAACGATTCATTCTGTGGTTGTTTTTGAAAAAGAATTGTTAGTTAGTATAATTTCATATATAATTTATAAAAAATTTACTCAGCTATCAGACTATAGGGTTTCCCAACCTGCGCTTGAGTAAGTCTTTATGAAAGTGCCAAGTGTATAAAAAATACAATCTGTAATAATCAAGAAATATAAAATTTCACGTTCATAACGAGTCCAATTTTCATTAAATATAATAATAACGCGGCACCAAAACGCCGCCGCGAAAATAATCTATATCAATTTCCTTATTAATTTCAGGAGTGGCAAAAGCGTTACTTTCATAGCCACTTTAATGGGTAATTTTCATAAACAAAGTTGAGAATCCCCGAAGATAGGAGGCACCCCCCTTCCCCCGGTTCCTTTCGTTCCTTTCCAAGATAGAAAACAGCTCTGGAGCTCGTATAATGGGTTTTTGGAATGGCGTCGTCCGTCTTGCCCCTCCGCTCCCGTCCCCCTACACCCCCTGGGGTGAGAAAGGATGAATTCTTATTTCCTCATCTCGGGGCGTCCGGTGCGAACCCTCCATGTAGATTGCCTTTTCTGGGTCCTCCGTATAACATAACAATGGCTTGTTTTCAATTTTGTTTGGTGCTATTTCTTTTTCTCTGTTTTGTTTGTGGCCATGCAGTGTCGTGGAGATGATTAGAACGAGGCATAATGAAAACTCAGACTCTTCGTTCTGTCTGGTTTATTAATTTTTCTTGTTCATGTTTTCCAAAAAAGGACGCAGGATCTTTTCACCGTCTGGTCCAACAAAAGATTTATTTAAATAAAAAATTCCTTTGAAAATCTAGATCTTTTGTTAAAAAAAAAAACAACCTCGTCGAGGATCCCTAAACAGGCTTCTTGCTTTTCTTAGTTTTATTCCTTCAATGGACTATTTTGTCCTGTCATGTAATATTCATCAAGATGAAAAAAATAATATGATTTTTATTTTTAGTTCTTATATTAATTAATTCATCTGGTTGCGTCGCACAGCAGCAATCTGAAAAAAAAAAGTATGACATTATGTAGGAAATTATGGCTATCTCATATTATACGTCATGTTGTTGATGTTAGCAAATTTGATAATTTTTTGATGTATTGAAATTTAGGGGTGGGTGATGCACAGTCCTAAATGTACCGCAAAACGCTGCTTTTATGTAACCTTTGAAGGTCTGCCTTTTCCATTAACAATTGATTGCCTAATATGATTTATTTAGGTCTGTATTACTATAATATTAATATAAACATGATATTGCTGATAATACTGCATTATGGGGGCCAATATAATAATCGTAGCATAATATAAAATACATGCGCATCTGCATACAGGAGTGGAGCCAAAAATACTTTGATCTCGTGCCAAAACATGCGAAACATCCGAATGAAATACATGAGCTGTATTATGTATTACACGTTTTTAATTTATATTATGGTTTTGAATTTTTAAAAGGGTTATATTATATTTATAGCAATGTTTCTGTGGTATAATACCCTTCCATAGTTAGTTCCATTACGCGGACAGCTTCCATTATAGGAAGAAATAAGTTGTTATTATAGTATACAGTGCTCTTAAGAATTTTTGTTTTTTCATTGTAACAACCTATCATAAAAATCGAAATCATTCGTTAACTCGAAAACCCCGAGTGGGATAAAAAGAGCAACCAGAAAAACATGGTGAACTAAGTAACCATTTCAAGACCATCTTTCTTTCATTCGTTGACTAATCTAAAAATACTATAGGTAGTTGTTCATCGTATTTAGCTGCAAAAGTTTTGCAATCATTGTCAAATTTATTGCAGTAAAATATACCACATAACATACCACATTACGAACAAAACAACAAAACTACCACGTAAACGAGTTAGCACTAATAATCAGCAGCCGAAAATCTGTGTTCATTTTCAAGACGTTATTATGAAAATACTACCAAATTACATCGACCCTTATAACTGAGCCACGAGTTTCTACTGAAGGGTCTTCACAATTTGGCGATTATATAGCAATCATAGCAGTTGTCTGAAATGAGAGGGCTCCCTTGAAGGATAAACAAGTGCGAGGAGCGAGTGCGCGGAAGTACCGAGACACGCCGAATTCATATTTTACATTGCTTCCCTTTTGCGCGTTTGGGAGAAAGAAAAGTAAGAACGTAGGGTTGGTTGCTCTACATTGCTGTTAGCTCTCATCGGTGGAGTATGAATTAAACGCCAGTGCTCTCTCGATTCCGCCTTCTCCTTGACTTCCTTGTACGACTTGACGTTTATTTTGGCTTTCATTTGGTCGATGTAGCTTTTCCTCGGTCTAACCTTGTCGAACCCATGAACCACTTGTAAGGTAAAATAAACTTGATATGTATCACAGTTATATCACACAAATTAATGTCAAATACCTTTCTCTTCAAAATCCTCTTTATTCCAAAAATACATTACAGATAAGTAGAGCATAGTCCAAGTGGGATCAGCGAACGCGACGTAATGTACCAAGAACGCTCCGGTTGTACGTTTCACCTACAAAATTGCTTTCCTTATATCTTCAACTTCAATAAATGTTTAAAACATTCCTGCAAGCATGTGTTTTATAGGTTTTAGGGCTTGTTATATTAATTCCGCTGGTTTTTAAATTTATTGATCACGTGGTTTTTGGGGGAGGGATCCACCTGTGTTATTTTCTTTTTTTATGAGTTTCTGTAATGCTCTTTATGATTTTCCTGATGCAACATAGCGTTGTTTATTATCGTAACAGAAAAAGAGACTTTAGTAAAATGCTTACTTAGTAAAATCGGTTCAAATTCTATTTTGTAACTATCATGATTCTTAATTTAACTAAGTATATAGATAAAATGTCCTAAAATAACAAAACTTGTTTGCGTGTGAAAATACCGGGTGCTATCTCCTATGTTTTAATTATTTATTCAAATTCTTGTGAGGCATCCAAGTTACACATTAAAAATACAGTTTACAACTACAGTTAGGTCAAATTATATTTTCCTAATTTAATGACAACGCATAAGAAAATGATGCCATTCAGCAGGTTCATTTTCAAATGAGCTGTTCATAGAAATTGGATACAAGTAATTGGATAAAAAATATTTTCCTACAGAAAAGTAAAGTTCATCTTCCACACTCAGTCAATTTGGCTGTCCATAAATAAATAGTCATAGAATAACAACAATAAACTGGCGTGCAGATACGACGCGGGTCTCCGAACCGGATTTATGCTTATCTCGGTACCATAAACCGGTATTAATGCATATAAATATATCAGGAGGACGAGGGTGGCCACACTTCCAGGGAAAACTGAGAATAAAAATACGCTTGCGAGAAAAAGAATTAGCTTTGAAAAAATGGCTAAATTAATAAATGAATTGGTGTCTGTGCAAATGAAAATATTCAAGAAATTATCTAGTTATTATTTTTTGCCGACTACATCTGGATCGCCAAACATAAGTTTCTTTGTGAAAACTTTTTAAGTTTGAAAACTTAAAATCAGCATGAAGACACAGTTTTTTTAAATTCAACAGCAATTATTGCAGTTTAAAATACTTAATCTAAGTAAGTATATACCTATACGTATACTCAGTATTAGTTTAAACTTTTGATTAGGTAGTGCTATTTTGTCCATTTACAGTAATTCTTTTAATAAACAAGGACTGTTCGTCACGTAAATGAATTTAACATATAATTTTTTTTTTTTTTTATTAATAATGGATTTGCTCCTGACTCTAGTCTAGGTCATAGACGACAGAGACGAAGTTTACTATGAAGCGAACTCACTCATGAGATGCCTGTTTGTACTTATGACGCATTCGAAAACACAGACGTAGGTTAGAAAAGCTAAGGTTTTTGAATTTTGAAATTAGAATTTTTTATTTTGTAAACTTTGTATGATAACTCTGTACGTTTGCTCACCGTCTAAGCCGGATACTCGATCCCCGCTCTGCTCGGCGGGAAAGATCCCAGATCCGTTTCCTGTGTTTGCCATTTTCCCTCCCCTCCCCTTTTACCCCGGGAAACTACCCCTAACGTACTGCTGCTTCTACAATAAATACGTGCGACAACCCTCGACGAATAAATCTAGTTGATTCGAAAAAGAACGTTTATTTGGTGACGCGGGGTTACTACAATATTTAGGTAGGTAAGTACAAGTATGAATCTATGAAACTGTAGGTACAACGTTTTTTAAAATTTGCTTAAAAATAATAGATAGTCTAACAGGAAATCAAGTTGTTATCATTTAAAGATAAGCAAGTTGTTGCAAAATAATACTTATCTTTTTATTAAAGGAATGGATACTATTATTTTTTTATTATGAAATACTGACGTCAGCTAAAAAAACTGTGGTGTTATTTTAAATCGGAAAATTATTAAATAGTAGGTAATTCATAATAGTTATCTTACAGTAAAATCTAAGACAACTATTTTGTATGATATTCCATAAAAATAATTCTCACACATCACCATACCAATGTCATTTTATGATTTTCAATAAAGTGCTGTAATTCTTAAATTACTTTTGCACTTAATTATTTAGGCAAAAGTCTGATTTAAACATTTAAAATTATGACAATGTATGTATATTATGTAGAAATACGCAAATCACATAACAAAACAAAAATACTTCGAATAAAAATTAAAAAAATCTTTAGAGCAGCCTAGCCTACCTACACGTCAATTGAGTTAATTTGTTGCACTTTATTTTTATTTGCTTTATCAATTAAGGGAGCTAAGATTATCTTTTTAATCCACAATCATAAAGGCATAACCGATTAGCGACATAGCTTGCAAGTTCTCCGATCGCAGTCAACAATGGCGCCGGGACGACATCACCGATCCACGACCTCAAATGGCCCGGAACTTTTTCTCTAATGGCTTTAAAAATCCCAGTTTTCATTCCCAAGTTTCCATTGAGGGTGGTTCAATAAATCCCCTTTATTCACCTCCAGGGACATCTAGACTTTGATCAGAAATGTCTTTTATGAGCTGTTTGTGCTCTTTTGCTGTGTTCGGTGATATACTGTTATGTTTTGGACAATCGGCATGTTATTCTCTAGTTGGATGTATGTATGACAATAATAAGAAGTTTTTTTTAGTAACTTTGGATGGCCTTGTGGTAATGGATGTGTTTATGTTGCTAACTTTTGTGAACAATCATTTCGTACCTATTCAATCATTCTAAAATCCTTGTGTTACTTTATTTCGTAGAATCGAATGGTAATATTCCATTACTTATTAGCCTATTTGTAATAATCAAAAAGATATGATATATTATTTTCTATGGAATTATCATGATAGTGGCATCACCTTTCTTCATCAGTAGCCAAAGTAAACTTGCCTACCATAATTCCCTTAGAAATTCCCATCTCCTTTTGTGTGGAGTTTCCCTCTCGTGCTCGAGCGGTCGGGTCAGACAATCGCGTTTACGGCGCGTAAAGTTAGTCTTTATAGCCCTCGGTATATAAAACTCACTTTTATGCCTTTTTAATTAATTGTCTTGTCGTTAAACGCCATATCAGGCTTTGTCGCCGATACTCACGACCAGGAAATTGTTTAAAGAGTAGTGATTTCATAAAAAAAGTTGTTTGATGGCTGCCCACTCCATAAAACAGCCGTAAACGTCGTTATAGTAAATCTTCGTCGAGATTTTTATGGTGTTGATATAACGCTACAAATTATGTGAGTAATGGTGAAATTAAACGGGCTTTGTCTTTGAATTGTAAATAAATACTTAAAACGTTCGAATTTTAAGTAAGATTTAAGGCATAATCTCTTTGAGATATCTATACATTAGTTTATGGTCGGGAAAACCTGGTCTGATAACATAGAATTCCAATCTAAATAACGATTTTCGAATAAAGGACGGAGCAATTTAAATGGGCGATATAAATTACTTAATCACTAACTTAGAACACCGACGTTTCTATTAGAACACCCAATTACGCCGGTTTTTTGGAGGCGGAGTCAAAAACGTCTTCATCCTACAATAAATTAAAAATAATGTTTGGCTTACACAAGTTGTATGGAGGAGCGAGCATTAGTCACAGCATGGTGCCCCATCTATTCTTATTTATTTCTCATTCTATTCGAATAATAAATAAGAAGATTCTCCAAATCATTCCACAATGCCCGACCAAAACTATTTACCGTCAAAACATGGTCGTCTCTTCACAGAATAAAGCTATTTTCCCTTATGGTAAGAAAATGTAAGTTTGTACATTTATCAGGTGTATGTAGAATATGAATTCAGATAGAGACGGCTTCTTTATGATATTTTTAATAATGTTTTCGTATTTGAGTGTGTTTGTCGGACTTGGAGATATATAAATTTCTTGCAGTGGCGTGTTCAATATTCATGTTCTTTGCATAGACAGTCTTTTTGATATTGAGTTATTTATGTAGATTTTTCCTATTGCAAGTGCAGTGCATACAAATTCATTCGTCTTAAATTGTACTTAGTGATTAGCAGAAAAAAGCTAGTCTTTTAGAAAAACAGCTGTTCGGTTGATTTGAATTTATTGATCACAATTTAGCTATCACCTATTGGAAATACTAATGTATTAAGTCAAAAGCATTGCAACTAAAGTAATTACTAGTTCTGCCTTCTAGCCCTCGCAAAAAAATGATCGAATTAATACCCTCTTTTTTACTCAGTCACGAGTAAAGAGCAAAGTGGCCATAGACACAAATACAAGTGGCTATAAAACGAATGTAGCTGACTCAGGACGTTACAGTGCGCATGTGCGGTACATTCCGGCACTTTTATTGATTTCAGTAGCACTAACCGGTGATAAAGCCGACGTGCCGGACTGAAAGCGCCACTCTACGCGCCTTATTAGATACATGGATGTTTCCACTGATATTTCTACTTGTTAACTTTTTAGCTGGGCTTTTTGGGTGATTTTTTTTGCCAAAAGTGTTCGCACTCTGGTTTAGGTTAAGAGGTTGCTTCTTTTCTTAGGCTCGTATTTATAAAGCGATCTCAAGATTGAGAGCAATATTAAGTATGGATTTGACAGATCGTTTTGTACTGAAATGACATTTCTGATACGGACTTAAACTCGCTGTCACTCTTGAGAGCTGATTATAAATACGGCCCCTAATCAAGTCAAGTAAAAGTTAGATTAAGCAAAACTGGTAGCATGACAATCAAATTTATTTTAGATCGAAATAGGACAACCAAAATAAAGACATTATAACAGCAGTCAATCCGCAATACAAGTGGCTGAATTCAGGGCCAGGGCTATGATGTAATTTCTTCGTGTTCCATTGACACGCTAAGAAAAGTAGAAGCGCGTTTTATTCTAAAAAGATTATAGGCCTACAGAAAATCTGATAGTAGAAATTAGTTTCAAAACGATACAAAAAATATTATCAAATACATATTTCCAACAATCCGTATTTTATCCTACTTATTTGCAAACAAACTACCCCATTACCTAATCTAAACCAACAAACATCCCCTTAAGAAAACTTTATCCCCCCATCCGCTACTGGTCAATAAACGCCATAAACTCCATAAACACCCGGAGCACGTATTCCCGGATTAACTGCTCAACTGCTGAGGGAGACCTGATCTAATTGCTGACCGTCGACCTGCTGTACATTATTTTGTTTCAGGGATCATTTGCGGGGTGAGTAAAAGTAGTTGCCAGCGACCGGTTTATCCTATCACTAGGCTTTAAAGTCTGATTTACAGTAGGTATTTTAATTTATTTATCAGAAAAGTGTTAGGGAAATAAAGCAAAACTTTTTAAGTAGCTCCATTGATTAATGTGATAAAAAAAAAATTGAAATGAGTGTAGGTACCTAAACCTATAAAATTAAATTAAATCAATAGTTCATTGTTACATATAATTATTAAAATTAAAATTCTAGGAATATCGTAAACTTCAGTTAGCTTAATATGACTAAAACAATCTCCAGGTGCTGATGAGAAGAAGTTTTGTAAAAGCACTGTAATTTAAAAGATGTATTTTGCATTTAGGATAATTGACTTCTTTAAACCAATCGACCCCAAGTCAATATTTTGCTTCATCGTGCTTCAAGTTATCAAAAAGCACTACCCAGCTTTTAATATCCTAAAGCACAATTCCGATACCGGAACGTCCCAACTTTCACCATCGTTTGTGGACATTTTGCGGGTAGAAATTTTGTTTTAATAAACGCCATGTTGCGACCGCGGCAGCAGTCGCCTCGATATTACAGACCCCAGGCTTGAACTACAGAAAACCAAAGAACAAAGCAAGCTACTAGAGGAGAGGACGGTGAAAGGGAAAGCGTCTTTCTCTCTCTTAACTGCCAGGTGATTCATATTATTATCATTCATATTTTATTGCACAGTGATTTAAAAAAAAAACATTTTATGCCCCTATACCTAACATGTATGATCGAATAGAATTCAAAAATGTATTCACTGTGCTAACCTTTACTTAATAAATATTATACCAAAACAGTCATGGGTACCACAAGTAACATTTCAGTGAGTAAAATAAAAATGACAATAAGTACTAAGTCTAGTCTTAATCATGCTAAAAATAACAAAATAGAGAATTGAACTTACTTACTAAATTTAATCTGTTTTTTTTTTGGAACTTCATCAAGCAGCTTTTGTACTCTATCTACATTTTTCCCCTGGTCTCACATTAACTATGGTCTCACATAGGGATCCAAGACCCAAGAACAAGAGACTCCTACAAAAATCTTTTATATTCTTTTTTCATATTAAGCTGAATTTGTATTATTTTTGACCTTCACTAAGGCTCGTATTTTTAATCAGCTCTCAAGAGTGACAGCGAGTTTGAGTTCGTATCAGAAATGTCATTTCAGTACAAAACGATCTGTCAAATCCATACTTAATATTGCTCTCAATCTTGAGATCGCTTTATAAATACGAGCCTAAGCATTTTTCTATACTCCATCTACATTTTCCTCTGATCTTATGACCAAGAACCAAGAACACCCACTAACGTCACCAAATGTTCTCTTTTGATATTACGCCGAAGCATTATTATGTGCTTAGCGTTGACAATATCTGTCTTGCCGCGCCTCTGAGAGCACCACAGAAATTGTATTAATAATGAATGTAAGACGGACCGTTTTCTTGGTGTTTTTCATGTTCATTCAGCAGAATAAAGTATCTGTGGGAGTTAGAAGGGAATGGGAAATTTTTGAATGAAAAATGAGTGTTTTAATTTAAACGAATTTCTTTTTGTCAATTTACATCTCATCTCATAATTTAATTCTGAACAAAAGAATTGTTATGAAGAACAATTTATGAGCCCATATAAGATCATCTGATGTCCGAGTCTTTGTGGAATTGAGACATAAATCTAAATTGAACTAACTATGACACTCGCGTAGGTATTTTCTGATAAAGAACTATTTTTAAAAATACGAAGTCAAATGCACAAGGAACGAAGACACAGAAAACTCATCCGACACACCCAAATTGAATGAAACAGCAGTGCTTATTACAGCATCTACAAGGTACGTACAATATGCCGGTACGGTGCCGCAGACGGTTCGATGATTTCGGTACATTTTGGTACATTTCGGTACATTTCCCGGGACCGTAACGATCGCCGGAATCGCCTTGATGGACGCTATGAATGAGCTCTCACAACATAAAGAAATCCCCTAAAAAGGGTACCGCTGGGGTGGAATAACAAAAGGTGGCGGTTCTCAAAGTTTTGAAGTGATAGTAAGAAATTGGGTAAGGAAAATACGTGCACACATAAATGCACCTGTACCGTATACTGCATTGGGTAAAAAGAAATCGCTGTGTTAATTCAATAGATCAATAATCAAAGTATGTATTATAAAGTATCCAATACCTACTTTGATACTATTGTTTGTCATTTCATATGAATATTATGAATGTAACGTGATATTATAATATAATATTCAATAATTGAAAATACATAGGAACTTATAAAAATTACCAAAAAATATATTTGTAACAAAGGCATAGACTTATCGGTGCATACGTATACCCACTCAAGAATTTACCGAATAAAGTGAAGTTTGAGAACCGCTGGTAAGTAAGATAGCACTTGTTCTAGGCGAGACGAGCCGGAGACCGGCTAAGCTCAGAGCTCATCCAAGCTCGCATGCCGAACGAACGCAGTAAATGCTTACATATACCTAATAGTATGGATATTTTGTACTATTGCTATAATTATTATTATTTATATTAAAATAATTGTCTAATTTTAGAGTCAATATAAATTTTAAGGTTAATTTTAGGTCATTAATCTTACATGAGACCCCTAAATAATTTTATGTAATGAAATGAGTTTCATTTGATGGAAAATAGAAATGCTTGCTTAGGGTTAAGATTTTTAAGAGTTTTCATCTCCCTAGCCTTTTCCCGTATTTCACCTGATCGGCTACCTAATCTAGGGGATTGAACGAGGATATTGTGCTTTTAGAATGTTTATGTTCTAATTATGTATTTAGTTTTAGTTTTATTAGTATATTCGAGAACCAAGTCACATTCTTAAATAATCTATAACATTCTTTTTTTTCTTTTAAAAACAAAAGCTACAATATCAACAATAACTCAGTAAATCTAAAGTTGCTGGCTCAGCCCCTACAGGCAAAGGGGAGTAAGTAAACAAAACAAGTTTTTCTCCAACTCAGATGAATAAATAAGACAAGGAGGGTCGCAGTTCGTAAGGGACCATCCCCATTCCAAAATGGTGTTTGTTTGATTTGCATGTTTTAATCCTTTCGAGATTTTGGGACTCAGCTGTGATGCTGCAGAGTTTCCAAGCTTAAATTGGATTTGCCGTTTTGGGAACTGACTAAGAGGGAATTAACAGATTACTTAGTAAATTACTAAGGCGCTGTAAAGAGGTATTTGCAAATGAGATTGCTACTGTTGGTTTCAGTATGTACCTACTATGGGCCAATTAGAATTTAATTGTATTATTCCGTGATGCGGGGGGCATGTTAAGCCTCAAAACGTAGACGACAGAAAGAAAAAAGAATAAATAATTAGTAAGTACATAATATATAGAAAATGGTCTCACTATGTTAAGTATTATTTGAATGGCTGTGCAATACATCATGTGCCTACTTACTATAAGTATGTAAATATTTGATGCAGATTATGGATGGCACCGGAAATTGGAACAATTAATTTTAATCCTAATTACAATAAACTCAGAATGAATCAAAATTTTATTTCAAATAGGAATTAAAATCTATCAAGATAATATTACATAGATTATCACTATCCGTCACAACGCCCAAAACCCAAAAATAAACCAACTTTCTCCTTCAACACGCTATCACGAGCATCCTTTGGGCATGACCCCGGGCGATGAAACTAACGACCCCTGGTATCAACAAAAGAGCAATAAGATATGCTTGGAAAAACTAGTGTATTCCTCCCGGGGGAAAGTCCCGGGAATACGGCCGTCCCGGGATCCGGGGGCGGGAAACGCGCCCGTCCCGCTTCTGGGATTTCGGGACTTGCGGAAGAAACAAATGACGATCGGAATTTCGAAATTGGGAGAACGGTTTTGGGCAGTTTTTTTAAGGTGTTGGAGAATTGATTTTAAATTCGATGATGGATTATGAGTATGGCCATAACTTTAGTAACATGCAGTTTTTTAAACGACGTCGATACGAATAAATCAGTACAAAATTCATCATGACTGCGAATATTTTTGAGTAACAGTAACGTCAGTGACAATGCTTGAATTTACAATCTGACCATGCTGTCTAAATCTGCAGTAGGTATATAAATTCAGTGTCTAGAGCACAAATCATTAATTAATTATGTCCTTAATGAAGTACCTACCTAAGTATTGTTCCGATTGTTTCATTAAAGGACCGACGAAACAGACGCACTTTACCTTCTAATAAAGACCTCTTACATCCACATAATCCAAAGAAAACAAAAACAAAGGAATAGTTCATCCAATAGCAGTACGTTCCAATAGGGAGGGCAATTCTCGCAATATGTATAATTGCCATTTCCCGGGACTAGGCACCACGTCACCGGGATGGCGGCGTATATCCCGGTAATTGGAGCGAACCCGGGATTCCACTTTCTTTATTGCAAATAAACTAGTCCCGCACTGGTGCTGTTTTTGTTTTGTGGTGTATGGCATGAGAGAATAGTTAGTTGGCTATAAACATGTGTTTGGATATGGAAGAGAACGATCTTACACTAGCGAATGCCGAATACCTGGCAAAGGGGAGTGGAAAAAGCCGGAAAATGGACCCCAGAATTGGTCCGGGAAAACACTAGGCAAAAGATGAATTGTAGGAAACTTTATACATTCTACTTTATATCAATACAATTTTACCTACGTCTTAAAAAAGTATGATTTTTTTGTAATCACAACAATGCGATTTTAAAAAAAATACACACAAAATTTCAAAAAAAGTGAGCTAACCATGTCCTAGCTTATAGTTTGAGGTTATAGTCAGTAAAAATTACGAAGTTCTGACTTATTAATAAAGTACCACAACTACCTCAAAACGTTTATTATTTATTTTTGTTAAAAAAAATTAAAAATATTGAAAAAATAAGCAATCCATGTCCTTGAGCATATATTCTAGTTTCACATATATTTTTTATGTGTGTAAAATGTTAATAGTTACGGAGTTTAACTACCTCAAACTTTGCAAATTTGCATATATATTCGCCTTAATTTTTCTTTCAATTATCCCTAAAACACACGAAAAATTAATGAAAGATACAAATTTTAAACATCCAAATATTCGCACTACGCTACTGCTTGTGTCTTAGCGTTATTATTTGGAGATCGCTTTATGAAATTTACTAGTTTGAACTTGTGATACCTATCACAATCTGAAACTAGTACTGTTCCTATTACTTTAAGTATCTGAGACGTAATAAAATAAAATAAACAGACAGACGACGAAGACACGAACATGTAACAAAATATTTCAAAAATTTGGCATGAAATATGTAAAAAACAAATCTTTCATTTGAAATAGGATCCATAATTCCATCTGATCAGTGTTCATTAATTAATTATTAAGTAATTTTAGGCCCGTATTTATAATCAGCTCTCAAGAGTGACAGCGAGTTTGAGTTTGTATCAGAAATGTCATTTCAGTACATAACAGCCTGTCAAATCCATACTTAAAATTGCTCTCAATCTTGAGATCGCTTTATAAATACGACCCTTAAATGCCTCACCTTTAGCTAATTTATATTTTATTTGCTTTACTTTATTGGAAATTCGAAATAACTACTTATTATATCTGCTGATTTTCTATTTTCTTTTCTAATTTAAATGTGGCACGATTGTGGCACTATGCAAATTGGCAAATGGCAAATGTGGCACCGACTTATTATTTTCACAATTCACAGGACATAGAATATTCTGCATTATATACAAGTATTTTCTACGTTCCATTCCAGAACTGAAATGAAATGTTTGCATCTGCCGACGGCGGCCAGACTGAGTGATTGCGTGCATTTGTCCCGTTTCTATTTATTCTTTTCTTTTTCTACTATTATTTACTTTTTAGTACCTATATTAAATTTGATTCATAATTTTTTATCAAAATGTCATAAAATGTTAACAAATTTATATTACTAGGAACTTACTTATGACATTTCAGTTGTCAACAAAAATACCCGTACCTACTTTTACCTTTTACTATGACCTATCTTAAGTGCTCTTTATGATTATTTGCAGCAGCTCTAAATTTTTCTCTACAAAAATTTTCATTACTTATTTTACGTAAATATTCCATCTTTATAGACATAGACTAGACATAGATTCATTTCGAGATTTACTTAATTTACTCAAACGAAAAAATTTCGACCATGAAAAGCTAGCAGCCGTCGCGATCTTAAGCTCCTGTCATTTATACAACACGCTTCACTAATATTCTTGCCACATTATTATGACTTGGTGTGTACAAATCCTGCGCTATAAGCGTGTAGGCGCTAAGCACACATTATTACGAATCCGCCTATCTGCCGCCGCCACGCCGCGCGTTTTTACTGCGGATCGTAGCATTTATTAACACAGTATCTCACTTATAATGTTCCTTGTAAAACACTTTTTTTTTCTGAAAGAATGTATTTGATGCAGTTGCTAAAGTTCACCCTTTTAGATTACAAAATTGGCAATTGTAATGCAATTCCTGAAATGTTAAAATTTATTAAACTAAATACGAATACTTAATGAAAAGAATTTTATACCACAAGAATATCTAAGTATCTACTATATCATTATAGTAAAGTAAGTATCTATTTTACTACTCTACTTCATTAAAATTGAAACAAAAATGACTTGTAAACACTACAATTATGACTTCATTAATATTTTTAATTCCCTCATAAAAATAATAAACGATCTATTCAAGCACCGATCCACGCCGCCTAAGTTATTGATCCAAATGATTTCGAATACGGCTTCTAATTATCTGAGCGTAATTTTTTTATTCCCGGAAGAGATAAAAATGCCTAAAATAATGAACCGAAGAGCGGCCATACCAAAAGCAAAATATATTAAACAAGCAACACGTCGTCCCGTTCTATAATGAACATGGCTCCCTTCACCACCATCAATCACCCCTCCCCCCGCGGAGACCCCCTTCAAAAACCCCCCTCACCCCGCCATAATGTTTCCAATTCATCACGAGACCCCGCCCTTGACAACTCTATATGAGAATTCCCTTACTACTGTTGCTTAGAACGAAGACTTTTAAAGGACGCGTTTTCTGTGAGTTTTAGAAAGACAAGAATTAGATCTTTGGTAGGGTTTACTGACTTTAGTCTAGTGTTCTGAGCCCTGGGCTCTCCACCTGCAGGTCTTGGTTGCGATTATCACAGGGTTAAAATTCAAAGTTGATATAATCAATGTTTTATCAGCTTTTGACAATGTCTGAAAAGATGAATCTGTGCTTCAGAGGGCACGCCTTGGTTGTAGGTAGTACACAATACAAAGGTGACATTAGAGATATGGTCAAAACATAACGGGTTTCTAAAACAGATAGCTACTTACAACAATAAGTATTATTAAGTATATAGCGAATCCACACAGTACAAAATCATAGCAAGTATTTTGACCGACAAACACACTTCTCATATTGTGCATAAACACAAGTCACTTACAATTACACAATTTCAATTTATACTAATAGTTCTATTTTTATTTATTATACGCGTAGGTAGTTTATTAGTGGTTTATTAAAACAAAAATCTTTTTCTGTTCGGATGTTTAACCGCTTGTCACTCACACGGGTGACGGCTGAAAATCAGTGTTGCCCTCTGGGTAAAATATCACTGAGCCTTGGCCCTTTCGCATCACTACGGCACACTCATGTGCATATTTTAAGAAACATTTTAATTTGTTCATACTATTTTTGTGCACTTAAACTATTTAAAATGTACATGTGTTTTTTAGAAGTGTGAATAAAGCGTTTTATCTATCTATCTATCTATTTCTTCAAAGTTGAGTTGCAAAAGTTCATTTCCAATAATTTCGCCTTTACCTTTATTTTTTACGCAAATTCGATGTTGTTTCATCGACATTTTGCTCGTTCATTGTTTGTGCTGGTGCGAATAAAATGGCGGACGAACGTTAATTTTCATGGGTTTGATTTTAATTGTTTATTCCATGAGAATACACTGTTCAAATTGAAAAAAAGTATCACAAATGTTAAAGATTGTTTGTCATCAACTGTTCCAGTATTAAAATAGGTAGTTATACCTATAATGATGATGATAATGATTGTGCTATAAACTAAGTAAATAGCTGTAACAGATAATGTCAAGGTAAAAGGGCAATATATAAGTATTGTTTGTAAGTATTTGTTACAAAGCCAAATGCTATTTATTTTATCTATATATCTCTCAATAGTACCAACATACTTACATTGAACCATCTGGGACATAAACTAATAATCGAAGTAAAAATATTAATGAAATAGATCTTGTAATTTTGTTGGTAGGTATTCACACACACAAAATCACACCTTTATCCCTAATGGGGTAGGCAGAGCAAAACGACCTAAAAAAGGTCGTTCCACCACGTCTGACAAATTTTGAGGGTTATTACAGATGATTACGTATATTGCTGTAGTGATAGGTTGTCAGCCCATCGCCTAAATTGCAATACACTGAACCCCTCGAATCCCTTAGCTGGTTTTTACAGCATGCCCGGGGGGAGATGCAGCTGGCACATTCTATGTTTTTCTATCACTCCCAGTCCAGCATGGAAGTAGGTATTCAAAATATAAATTACAGTTTTTAATAATTTCAGTAACATACCTAGTGTAAATAGTGGTTCTTCATTATTAATTCTAAGACACTACTCCTTTCAGACAACACTCTATGAAACACACATTTGAGAAGTCGCTGCCACTAGCTCCCAACGCCTTTTATTCTTCTGTGCTATTAAAGCACCATTAACTCTCCCAACTTAAACTAAAAGTACAAGCACTAGAATATAATTTTGAGCACATAAGCGATAATATCGCTCGAGCAGCACCAGTTTAATTACTTGGCACATTTAACGCATATAAATTGGTATTCATTGCGCCCATTGAGCGCCCTCTATCGGCATAGCTACGTACTACACCAGCTGTGTATAGCCAAGTGTGTGTTGATTTAGTGGCAATTGGTAATTATGTGGGTTGGCATATGCCTACGTAAGTAGAGTATTATGTATGTTTATGGAAAAAGGGTAGCTATCTGCAGAAATTTAAGTAAGCCCTGTTACTTTATTCGGAATATTGTTTTTTTTTTTTTTCTTAAATACAAGAAGACCATTGCGTAAGATAAAGAGAAGTGGAGGAAGACTGTTGAGGCCCTTTGTACCACTATGATGTCAAAGAAGAAAAGTAAGAAAAAGTATTACACACCCACAAAGGACATATTTAAAGAGCGCTTTGCATATAAATAGGTAATACTCCCACGACAATTACCAGTAGACACTAAGAAGAAAAAGAAGAAGCAGCACATCGCTCATTATCAATGCCCAAAACGCTTCTGGGGCCACACCAATGAAACTCACAGCCAACCAACCAACCAGCAGCTGACTTGAGTATTCCATTCGCACGCCACGTTTAAAATAGAAACAATGGCGCCATTAAAAATCCCGCGCTCGGATATTTCCCGAGCGGATCCCGTAGCGCGCATAAATCGACAGCTTTCCACCGAACCCATTTCCAAACGGGCGTTTTCTATTCCGAACCGTGCACCCGTTTTTCTTAGACGCCCATTATAAGCCCAGACTCCCCTTTCAACCCCCTTAGGGAGGTTAAGTCGACGTATAGGCCGTTATGAAAGTTTATAAGTAGAATGGATGATAATTATAAGGCTTTATGTATGAGGCGTGCTTTTTAAACGATATCACCTGCTTGAGTTTGAGCTCTGAATTGCAAATTTGAAAGGGTGAACGTTTTGAGATTTAGTTGTGAATAATTTTATGGCGTTTGGGAATTAGGAGCCATAATCACGGAAGACTTAGGAAAATCATGGAAAATCTCCGGTTGCGTGGACAAGGTGGCACGAAACCAACAATTGGATATCAGAAGCATGTAAAATATTTTCGTAACAGACATAATTTGATGTTGTAAACTTTAGGCTCACCTTGGCTAGTTGACACGAATCAATGAGTTTTCTTTAGCATAGAATAAAAAGTTAAAAATTAACTTTAAACCGCCACAAAGCACTCGGAAGTACCATACAACACCGCAAACTTCTAACACGCGACTCTATTTACATGTAAATACTTTGAAAAAGTAATTTGCGCCCTCCCCCCCTCTCTTTCTTCGCCCCACCACCCCGCGAGATTGCGAAAAGGCGCATTAAGCTTCCTCCAGGTGATGCATGATAACTGTTATAGCCGAATATAATTTTCTCAACCCCAGAGCGCCCCCTTAATCCCCGCAAAAAGCCTTCGGAATTATTCTTAGATATTTACGGTTTCGTGAATAAATAAAATTATGAGCGTATACAGGGATATGCTCCTAACTAAGTCTGGCTTGTTTATTATTATACGTATATTAAGTTGTTTATCTTTTTAATGGCTGCCGAGAGTTATACGGGTCGTCTCGATTTATGCTGCGTTGGATAAGAACTTGGATAAAAAGAAAGAATGCCGTCTCGACTCTGATTCCACGCTGAGATTGGGTTTTTAAATTTAGATGTGATATTGTTCGGTGCTTGTTTATTTTTATTTGAATTTGGAATGCAATGTTAATGTATTAACGTCTTACTCACGAAATAATCAATCGTGCTTGTAATGCTCTGAGTAAGCACCTGTATACCAAACTTATCCTTACACAAATCCAACACAAACTAAAGTTTCAAACAGTGAAAATATTACCCTTTGGGTCATTTAAAAAAGACACGGTCAGATACAAAAAAGCTGTATCCAATATCCGCTATTCTAAACAAAACTTTGCCCAAATCACAAAAAAAACTACACTTGGTGCAATCTTTCCTTTAGAAACAGACAAAGAAAGGGTGACAAAGCAATCGCTTGAAACCCTTTTATTGTTTTCGAAAGAAAAACAACCCTTTCTATTCAGAAAACAAAGAACTTTTGTCTGTTTTAGAGTCCGTTATTTTGATGCAATTGCTCCAACAATTTCTTAGAAAGCAGTAAAGAATGCAAACAATGTAGGAAATATTTTGCAAGTTTGCGCAAGTTCAGGTAAATTTTTGTACCGCAATTTTACCTGTAGGATAAAACAAATGTGACTTTTTAAGCATGTCACGAAATTTAAACGAGGCTTTACGAATTGATATAATCTACAAACGCTACTATAAATAAAATAGGCATACTTTTAGCCTGATAAAATACAAACTTACAGAATGGACAGAAGAAATAAAAAATAAAGACAAAACGATACGAAATTAATGAAAAGAAGGCAAATGAAACTCACAGTACACGACCAGTCGACAACTCTTCCATTTAAACCAATTTGATTACCCTGGGATCGAAGCGCGAGCGGCGATAAGCACCAATTTAAGCCATGGAAGAGCCACTTCAACCATTTATCATAATCGTAACCATCATCCCCGATATCTTAGACGGAACCCGTAAACCCGGGTGCAACGACCGCTGCAGACCCCGCAAGGTCGGCCTAGTAAAATGTTTATGGACTATAAAACCACCGTCTGCAAGGTCTCTGTGTCAAGGACTCCAGACAAATTTTATTGACGTTGACGAGACAATATATTGTTCGCTTTAAAAATGACAACCCTTTGGAAGCAGATGTTTCGGATTTTCGAAGTTACAGGCCTATTTTGGGACATTATTATGAGAGGACGTGTAGAATGGTGGCAATGGAATGTTCGCGCAGATGTCGGAATTCTGAATAGGTTTTTGGCTTTAATAAGAAGTTCTTTGTGTCAGTAGGTCAACTTTAAACAGTTGATTTACACATTGACAAAGTCTCAAATAAAATTAGGCTACCGGTGGTAGGAGGCAGGAAGGAAAAATCAAATTTTGACCCTAATGTAATCACAAAGTCATTACAGGGACATAAAACATTGGAGAATCCTCAACATAGACCATAAAAAATGACCCAAGACGGAGGGTGTAGGTTTCGAAAATTAAATATTCCATAAAATCGCGGCACTTCTCAAAGAAAAGTAATATCGGATACGCAAGTGGCTAATGACAATTTGATGCCGGTAGCAAGTGGCGTAGTCGTAAAAAATCACTAGAAATGATCCCATTTTGATTAAAAAATCACGCGAACGCACCCTTAACTCGAACAAAAGGAAACTTCGGAATGATTTAAAAGTTTTAATAACGGAATCCTAGTGAAATGACATTATACTTTCAAATTAGGAGTGAAAATTTAATTTAAAAGAGAGACAACTCGCCTTCCGAGGGGCGAATGAGATTCGCCGTCGTAAAAATGTACAAGCTCTTCTTTCAGAGTTTCTTTTCAGTGTGCAAAATTTATTCCGCTTAAATCTCTCCGCGGAAAATTAGAAGGGGCCTTGTATTTATTAAAGGAGATGGTTCGTACTCGTTAGAGGAATTTTAATGGGCAAAGTTTCCCTTATGAATGCCGCTTTCTGTCTCAGTTTGGAGTTATATTTTATTAGATTTTAGAGGTCCTAATTAGGGCTGTTAAATGTGCCGGAATGAAATTCTCAAATGCGTACTTGTATTGCCTTTGGCGTCTCGTTATTCTTGAAAGTACCTAGTCAAAAGTATGCGGTTGGATTTCTATAATTGTGTGGTAATTTAACTAAAGAATTTTTATAACAAGACGCTATTGCTCTCCTGCTGGGCAGAGATTGTATTTTTACTTCCATTCTCCTTGACTTAGATTGTTTTCCAGTCGTAAAGACAACAACAACAAGAAACTTCTCAATTTCGCTTCCTTTCTTCTTTCAAATCAGCGTAACACGAACAACCTTTTAAAGTTTTAATTTCTAATTATCATAAGGTAGAATTTGTTAAATTACATTCAGTACATTAAGAGCAACCAACACGAATACATGAATTTCATAGTTGTCTTTGGGTTCGTTTACAATAGTACAGCTACTTTTAATTCGTTTTACAACGTTTCATATGCATTGCTTTCTATCCTAGAATTTGACATTAAACTTTTTTTCGCTAACCACCATTGTATTGCAAAATCTGCAGTCAATGCAAATTTTCAGCTAGCGACTTCAATATAATTATTCCGTGCTAAATGTAAGAGCACGACCTGTGAACTCAAAGCATTTTCATGTATGGCTAATTAAAATACGCTGTCACCACCGCATAAGGGTTGGTTACACTGAAATCATTTTCTCTACCTAATGAATATTTAAATTTGCCGAGGGTATTTTAAAAACTAATTTTAGAGATAGTCAGCGGATTTTAATGTTCATACAAAATTCTTAGTTTCAGGTAAGACCTGGTGCTGAGGTTTTTAATATCTGGTAAGTATGTTATTTTATGAATAAAAAGCTACTAGGCTTGTTACTTTGCATAGAAACAGATTTTATAAAAGTCTTCAAGAGTTACAATTACATTAAAAAACATTTTAAACACATTCTAATTTAAAATAAAATTTTAGGTGATTTAGGACTTTTGTTTTTGTTTTTATTATTTTTTTATTTCCGATAAAAGAAATTGTACTTGGGTATCAGTTACATCATTAGTATGATGATACGGAATGATTCATTACGTGACTCAGGGAGTAAAAAAAGGCCGGCGGCGGAGGCGAAGTTTAATTTGAATTTCGAACTTATTTCGAAAAAGACCAAATCAGTTTCAATATCACGAATTTTACGATCAAAACTTGGATGTTTAGTATCAATTTTAAAAACGTTAACAGCTTACCAAAGCACCTCAGTCTTTATTTGCCATTAGCCCACCGTTCGCTCGTAAAATTGACACAAGCGCACTAAAGATTAGTGGTGAACGACTTCATGAGGTTATAAAGAAGTTATAAGCTGTTTATAACCGTTTAGCGCACTTGTTGAGGTTGTGATTGAGAGAAAAAAATATATTTACAATTTGGAAAATGTTTTTTAATACGCGTCTTTTATTTTGTATTTTCAGATTTGGGTTGGATGAAAGACTCTATCAAATATCTTTGTCCAACTTCTTGTAGGTACTACTTGAATAGGAACGTAATTGTGCTACGGAAAAAAAAAAAATAGTTTACTTTCCAAATTAGAAACAATGAATTTAACAATATAAATGTGACAGGCAATTAAAATGATATTTAAGATGAGCCCTGTCACCCAAACTAGGATTTATAAACATAAACATCAGTGTAGATAAAATCGTAAAAATTATAAAGTAGGTATGTACTCTTATTATATTTCGCAGCTTCATTCGTTCGCAATTTACTTATGTACACAATTGTAGGCCATGTTTCCCAACTATGGCCCTCGCGGCCATGTTTCCCAACTATGGCCCTCGCACGTATTTCAGAGCATTTAGGTAGACCTAAATAAAAAAACAAATAAATTAAAAGTCACTTAGTGGGTAGTACCACCGTAGCTCCGAATCCCGCGTCCGCCATACTTATTTCATTCTGTTTAAAGAGTGTTTGTACTTTACTTTGGTTCTATATCGGTACTTGTACACGACTTATAAGATTTTCTTTTCTTTTTCTTTTGTATTCTCTTAGGGTGGGTCAAATGGTATTTTGTTTAAATACATTTTTAATAGATTGAAGGGAGGGTGACTGTAAATTGCTCCGAATGAAGCTGCTCATATAATTGTGATCGAACTTCACGTACAGGTAAGTTCGTTTGATCATCAATTATATTTCGCAGCTTCATTCGTTCGCAATTTACTTATGTACACAATTGTAGGATGTTTAGAGATTTTTCAAATATTTAGTCGAGAATACAAGAAAATGAAAGAAAACTAATTGTGGTATTTAACACTGATGTGTCTTATGGTTATGTACCATAATAGATACTATCAAATTATAATAAACTCGGTAAAAACAACACAAGTAAAATAATCAGATCTTTAATGTATTTGAAGTTAGGTTTATCATGAACTTTCAAATTTGAGAATTTAAATTATCTATTAAAAGTATAATGAAGAAGCATTTCTAGTATAGGTAGATAATAATTGCAATAACTTTTGGCTTCAGCTCTAGATTGACTCCCTTAGCAACAATGGTAAGTAAAAATGTTATGAGTCGTTGCTTTGATTGAATCACAAATCTAGTCATAGTGTCATGTATGTAATAGTGTCATGAAAAACTTATTCTATGACCGCTGACGAATAAATTACATTATATTTCAATAAGTAGGTAAAACAATAACAACTATTGACATCAATGTTAAGCTCGCTAATGCAAAACCAAACTGAGTACCTATGTTTCCGGTTGTATGCAATAAAAAAATAAAGAAATGCTTTATAATGTATGCTTATAAGATTCTATAAAATTTGTCATCATAATAATTCCTTGATGACGTTGCAAAATAATGAAAATTATGAAAAATGTTCATATTCAAAGCTAATAATTTACAAAAGTGTTTTCTTCAATATATTTTCTTGACGGAAATATCCGTCAGACATTATCTGAGCACAATTTAACATTGGTAATTAGAATTAAAATTATATTCCCAATAGGAAGCCTCAAAAGAAAAAATCTTTCTCATAAATATTTTGCTTATTATCATAATCTGTATGGTCTCATATTCATAACCAATGTATTAAATGTTATGATTTCTGAGCTGCACTATTGAAACAAGCGATGAAAAAAAAAAGTTAAAATGTTTCACTTTGCAATTATATTTTTTGTATATATTTGTTAAAAAGGTATCATTAAGTACTTGAATAAAGTTATGCAACAATTAAGTCTATTCTGTTTATCTTATGAAGGGTCTGTTTATCTTATGAAGGGTCTTTAAAATTATGATAATTTGAAGAAACTCATTAAACAAGAATCCACTCCAAGAATTTTGTAAACTTTTTTATCGCTATAGGTAATTATTTGTGTCCTGTTTTTAGACCACATAACCTTCACATTTTAATTTTAGTCTGGTGATCCTAAGTGTTCACGATTTATAATTATAAACCTTGAATGACATAAATTTCAATTTATGTGCGACAATAAAAGTTGTGGAGTTCTATATTCTTCTTCTAAATTTATTAAGAAGCTAAAATTATTGGATACTTAGGTAGGTATTATTATTTCTCGATGCTCGACTCAAACCACACTACTTAAGTAAATAAATACACTTAGATTTAGATACTTTTTTTTTTTTTTTTTTGTGAGTAATATACTACCAACTTCAAAAAAGATAAGTTATTGCGATGTTATTTTCTTGCAAAACTATACTTTTTCTTCGTCATAAATAGCTGCATCCTAATTACA
This sequence comes from Scrobipalpa atriplicella, assembly GCA_029255725.1. NCBI lineage: Eukaryota > Metazoa > Arthropoda > Insecta > Lepidoptera > Gelechiidae > Scrobipalpa > Scrobipalpa atriplicella. The sequence goes on along the minus strand of JARACY010001024.1, from coordinate 34,108 downwards.
AAATTTAATCATCATCAGAGATCAGTTTCCTTCTTCTTAGCGAGTGGATTTTCGAGTCGAACAACAACCCGATCAGTTTCCTGAAACTTATGCAAATTGAATAGATTATTGCCTTTGTCAATATTGTTTGTCCAAGAAAAAATGTTATCTTTCAGGTGATTTGGTAGGCAAACAGTTACTTAATTATTTTGAAAAGACAAATATTTATGCAATTACACATTAGCTGGTAATCTAAGAAACATGTCGCTAGCTAGACTACGACGTGTAAATAGGAAAGAATTCGTTCGCCAATACGAGCACCATCTCGGTAGCACAGACGACAGAAAGACGGAACCGCACTCCGAAGGTCAAAGGATCAAGTCCTGCTCCTACAATAATAATTGTTCATTTTTATATTATATTCGTTAGAATTAAAAATATGCGCTAGAATTGAACATACAATTATAGGGTTTAATCAAACTAGCCCTTATCAAAATAATGACCATAATTCGTGGTTATACCCTTTGAAAAAAGGATAATGATTTCAGTCATATTGACATGACTATCTATTAGGCCGAGGAGCTAAATTGTGAGCTGGACACATTAAACATAAGGAGCGGTTGAACCAAACGCTAATCAATAAAGAACATTTATCTTATCTTATTTAATTTAAATTTCTGAAAGTGTTTTTGAATGGACATTAATAGAAATTCAAGTTTCCTCTATGTAGTTAGGTTTGTCAAGAGTAGCTACGTAAACATGTCTTTATCACTATATGTGATAATATAATAGTGAAAATACCAGTTCATATAATGAAAACTACTAAATTCAGATGTAGTAAGTATAGGTATACAAGTGGAATGTTTTCTTTAAGATAAACCTTTATTCACCATTCGTCATCAAACCTTTGAAACAACTAAGTACTTTGCTTTGAAGTAACGGCTTATGGCTACATTTAGACATGGTAACGATTTGAAATAAAACTGGCGAGTTTTTAAATTTCAGTCAATAACTTTGTAGGATGTAAATGAAATTTTTATTTCCTGTAATCTCTGAAAAATATCAGTTAATCATGTCCAGCAACTCATGAAAGTATTAAAAACACCATGCGCATATTGACTTGTTCAGTGTCAAGTCATGCGTCTATTGCTAGTTTAGCATCAGCAGCGTGCCTTTACCAAACGAGGGTGTGTGTCTAGCAGACTGGTCGCTCTGGGGGAAAGTCTCCTCGCAGTGTCCAGCTAGCCTATTGTTTCTTCGCAGGGTTGCCCAAATGTTGAAAGACTTCCTTAAATTACTTAGCTCACATTTAGGTTTTCACGTTAGAGCAGAAGGTCTGAGCCCTGCCTCTGATCATTGAACATTATATTTTTAGACTATAAAAAGTCTTTAACATGTTTTATCTTTGTCTCAACGAGCTAATGTAATACCTCTATGTTGTCCATGTAAAATTTACTATGTTCAATTAATTAGATAGGTAATACATAATACCTGGTGGGAAGCATTGCACTTAGGTAAAATATTAAAAATAACGAAGTCGTTATTTGTTCGTGGAACATCTAACCAAATAAAACAATCGTCGTGACGGCGATAGCCCTACTGATAGCTATCTCGCATCACTAGCATAAATATAAGCAACAACGCTTTTGGTAACATATCATAGGTCGCATCGTTAATTATGATATGTAATTTGCTGCAGAGATTGTATAAAAACTGGTATATGCAGCAACCTCGTTGTAAGTATCCTTTAAAACTTTGCTTGAAGCAGAAGTATTGTAATTTTTCATGATTAAAATATCGTGGTGGTGATAGTCCGGATATAGATATCCCGTATCTTTAAGGTCATAACAAGAAGGCTCTGGTGGCGATTTCGCAATGTTGGTAAAATAAATAAAAATCTGCTTATTTTCTCACCACACCACGATACTACTGGTGCGGGTAGCAGCATCGGTAGGCGCTTAAGTTGTGAGGCTCTAGTAGCAATTCAGCAACGATGGCGCAGTCAGTAACTTCGGTAGATACCTCGATTGTGAAGACACAATGATTAATGTAAACCACCACTCAGGTGGACTCACCACCTGATAGGCGCAACACTGGCGCAGGCTGCAGCATGGGGCGCACACTGGCGCAGGCTGCAGCATGGGGCGCACACTGGCGCAGGCTGCAGCATGGGGCGCACACTGGCGCAAGCAGCAGCATCGGGCGCACACTGGCGCGGGCTGCAGCATCTGGCGTGCACTGCCGCCAGCAGCATCGGGCGCACACTGGTGCAGGCTGCAGCATGGGGCGCATACTGGCGCCGGCAGCAGCATCGGGCACTCACTGGCACAGGCTGCAGCATCGGGCGCGCACTGGCGCCAGCAGCATCGAGCGCGCACTGGCACAGGTTGTAGCACCATGCGCACACTGGCGCAGGCTGCAGTATCGTGAGCGCACTGGCGCCAGCAGCCTCGGGCGCACTGGCGCAGGCAGCAGCATCGGGCGCGCACTGGCGCTGGCAGCTGCCTCAGGCGTACACCAGCGCAGGTAGCATCAGGCGCAGGCTGCAGCATCGGGCGCACACTGGCGCCGGTAGCAGCATCAGTTGGCGCACAATATGTGAGGAGGAGAGCCCAAAAGCAAACCCGCAACACTGGCGCATGTAGCAGCATCAGCTGGCGCACAATATGTGAAGAGGAGAGCCCAAAAGCAAACCCGCAACACTGGCGCATGTAGCAGCATCAGGTGGCGCACAATATGTGAAGAGGAGAGCCCAAAAGCAAACCCGCAACACTGGCGCATGTAGCAGCATCAGTTGGCGCACAATATGTGAGGAGGAGAGCCCAAAAGCAAACCCGCAACACTGGCGCATGTAGCAGCATCAGGTGGCGCACAATATGTGAAGAGGAGAGCCCAAAAGCAAACCCGCAACACTGGCGCATGCAGCAGCATCAGTTGGCGCACAATATGTGAGGAGGAGAGCCCAAAAGCAAACCCGCAACACTGGCGCAGGCAGAAACATCTGTATATACACAAAATGTGGCAAGGGAGGCTCGGTGGCAATCCCGCACCATTAAGCAATAAGGCCGCCTGTATTGTACTTAACTTTTTGGAAAATATTTTTGGTGCAATAAAAAATTTGTGTATGAAAAAAAAGAAAATCAATAAGTTACTTCGTAGAATCGCTGCCATCATCAAAACATCCACTGCATTGCTGCGCGTAATACAGACACCGCACGCATCTGATATAGATTATGTTTCTACCCTCATATCGTATACGAAGTTAAAATTTCCATGCGTGCGTTCAAAATCGACGTATCTTTAGAATAATGCTTTTACATAATATATATCACGAAAAAATTGTAAGTTAAACCACCATTCAGGTGGACTCACCACCTGATTTTCGACGTTTCGCTGCGTTAACCTACATATTTTTTTCCAATTTCTTTACCCGTTCACACTTCTCGCTGTTATCCAATTTATGCCTAATTACTATTATTTTTATATATTTTTAACACTTTAAGTAGCAAAATTGATTAAACATTGAAACACTGCACAAAAAATAAAATTAACTGGGACGATTAAAGTACGAACGCAGGTGACGTGCAAGGGTCACGAAATAAGTATGGCGGACGCGGGATTCGGAGCTACGGTGGTACTACCCACTAAGTGACTTTTAATTTATTTGTTTTTTTATTTAGGTCTACCTAAATGCTCTGAAATACGTGCGAGGGCCATAGTTGGGAAACATGGCCTACAATTGTGTACATAAGTAAATTGCTCCGAATGAAGCTGCTCATATAATTGTGATCGAACTTCACGTACAGGTAAGTTCGTTTGATCATCAATTATATGCAATTCTGTTCTGACTCTCATTTCTCATGTATTTATTTGAGTTGAGAACTTAAGATAAATAAATCCACACAATGAATAATATTAGTCACATTAAATCAGAGTTAATGGTATACAAAAGCAATATTTCGTTATTCACATATTAAGAAGCTGTCCCACCATAGCTGAGTAATGATACCACTTTATATGGTGATTATCTTTGGTAGGTTTAATATAATTCGCAAGATTTAATTTTGACCATGTCTTAATTACAACTTAAATTAATATTTTATTTTAATCGATTATCCACGGTAGAACTTACCTATAATTAGGTAAAAAAAAAAATATTAAACGAATTGTAAGGATTATTCTTAAATACTATTGTAACTCATCAATTTTACGCAGTTCTTTTTCATTTGATTAATATTTGTTTTCGTAAGTACTTACTTAGTTTGAATTTAATTATTTAGATACCTACATTGATTTAATTTAATTTTATACCTCTAGTGCAACGACTCCATGAAAAAAATTGCACCAGTTTTTGGCCAGTGATCGGACCTTTCCCGTTTTACATTTATAAGTTAGTATTTTACCTCTATTGTTATAAGTCTATGTCACCCATCCCATACCCATGAAAGCACCATATAAACCTGCAGACACGGTCTAAGTGAGTGGTATCCATGATAAGACAGGGCAGGGTTAGGCCGTCGACAGGTCGGGCGATAAGTCTCGATTTAATACGTTAAAAGGTGCCCTAATGGGGGCCGTTCCCATTCCTTATGGCCCCCCGAAATACGGCCCTACGAGGCCTACATACTTAACCAGTAGCTAGACTGTGTACTCATAATTTGTGGACAATTTTCATGTAGAATCCTAAATGAAATTATTTTGAGTTTTTTAAAAGAACGAAAAAGTTTTTAAAATAAGCTGAGTAAATACGAATAATATGACAATAAATTATCTACTGTCAAATTAAGCGAATGTTAATAGTTGCTAAATTATCAAATCAGTTAAAATTAATTTAAAAGGAACATACCTACATAAGTATTTATTCAAAAACTCGTTTGCTGCACGAGTGTGCCTTCGGTAGGTAGAACCGGAGGCTTCGAGGGTTTCGGTCCGAGGAGGGTTCGTATCCGGTACCTCGTTGGAGCGTGGAAGCCTTCGTGGTTACGTAGTTCAGTCAATAACCGCGAGAGGGAACTACCTGTAGCAAATAAGCTTTGGTGAATTAAAATTGGTATTTTGGAGTTCTTAGGAAACAAATAAGTTTTGTTCATATTTAACTAGTGCAAAAATGTACATCAGCAAAACACTTAAGTAATTATTTTGCTTGAATGTTTTAATTGTGTTACTTACTATACATGATGTTACACAAGTCAACATAACAACAAAATATCGTTCTCACGCGGTATAAAAATAAAATATTAATTTGATTAACCAAAAAAAAATGCATTAAACATAAATCCAATTTAACAGACATTTAACGATATATGTAATTACAACCAACATACACACAAAACTTAATATTATTTATTTTAATTAAACAGAAAACACCCCAGGAACAACCAATAAAAGCTCATCAAAAACAAAAATAAATAATGGTCATACCATCCACTTAAAATAAGAATCGTCGCCCCTATACACTCGCCATTTCACAGGATTGCTAAATTGGTAGACACATAAATTCTACTCTTTAATTTAATCAACACCAAAGTAATTCTTTCCTCCGACCATTCTTTTATGATCTCGCATTCGTCATACATTTTCGTCCAGGGTACTCAGAAGCTAAAGAAAGCTAAAGCAAGGGGTGTCAATTTAAATCGGTCGTGAAGTTGTCCATAATATCCAGTAATGACCCTACCCACGCTACGAAGTCGCACTTGCAGTTACAAGTTCAAAAATTAAATGCAACTAGCAATAAGTTCAGGAATATCAAGTAGAGCTCGATTTGAATTTTGTTTTAGTTTAGTTTGGTGCCTAAATCATTCAAATATTTTATAGCAAAATCACTAAGATAAAAATAAGATTTTATTTAAATTTTATTATTTGTCCAAGAATAGTATACTTATATCTACCTATTTTTAAATCTAAATACCTATACATCAAATAGGTAGTAAAGTTTTATGAAATAAAAATATTTCTCATCTATCTACAAAAAATATTACTTATTATGAAACCACCAAAGTAAGAAAAAATATAAGAATTCATTCACACTTCAATTGCATACTTAATCATAAACTAATCACCATGCAATATAATGAATCAATTCCCAATTCTAACCCAATAACACACTCCAAAACTGGATGCGACATTAGATTTTGTTTTCATAACTCAACAACAATGCCGCCATTAAAATTCAAGATGGCGTCGTCGGCTAGGGTGTCTCCCCTCCGGATACAAAGCATCGGAAGCGAAAATGGATTTTATTTATTTTATTTATGATATTTATGACGCGACGCATTATTTATTTTATTTCTGAACGACATGCTAATGTTCTGCGTGATTGTTGAATGACCAACTCCTATCACAATAAAAACTTCATAAAAATAGGAAAATATTGTGTAAAACGCATTTTTTTTTCAACGGGCGCGTGTGAAAATAATAATGTGGGCTGCTAAATGGATGCACACCTACCCACATAATGTAGATTATGGAGATAAATAATTATGAATAATGATGACATTTAGTATGAACTATACTTAAAGAACTTATTGAATATTCAGAATCGTGTAATGTGGTCAGCATGCTGGTGTTAACAGTAGTGTTAAACATTTAATTTTACAACTTTGTTGATTAAAAATGCATTTAAATGAACTGCATAAAATGTACCAACTGCTTCTTTAAAATAGAAATCTACATACTTACTTAATTAGTGTCAGTTATTCATAATCAGTTTTATGTTTAGGAAGTGGTCTTCCAAATAAATAAGATATCAATTACTTACGTAAAAATTGTGTTAAAACGTTTTGTAATAGGAAAGTAGATTTGTTTTCTGGCTTCATTCACCCTTTGTCCTTAAAAACAAAACTATCAATACTTAGCCAGAAGACGCAGAACATATCGATTGAAACACTTCACCCTCCGTCTTAATATGCCCCAAAGTAAATAAAGCAACTAAGCCAAGAAAGAATCGCTCCGAATGTCAGATAATGAGCGTGGCTAGCGAAGAGGAACGGAACGGGAGAGGCTGCGATACTTCCGCGCCATTTGCCACTTTGTTGATAGTACCCTAGCGCAAGGGGAACACACTTTTGAAAGCTGTAGCCTGTGGGTTTAGTTTTGTATGTGGTAGACATTGTTAGGTACAACTTAAATAAGTTGAATGCCTAGAAAATAGCTAGGTCAAGAAAGAATCGCTCCGAATGTCAGTTAAAGAGCGTGGCTAGCGAAGAGGAACGGAACGGGAGAGGTTGCGATACTTCCGCGCTATTTGCCACTTTGTTGATACCCTAGCGTGGCGCGGGCACTCCCTAAGGGGAACCTACGCTTTTGAAGGATACCTATGTCTATATGCGGTATTTCTACAGAACTCAAAACTACCTGGTGAGGTTGGAAATCTAGAAAGTAAAATGCGATAATCCCGTGCCATTTGCCGCTCTAGCGTGGCGCTGGCACAGAGAAACACAGGGAGAGCTATATAGGTACATTTTGTACCTATGCGACATTTATAAAAAATATACAATAAGTACTGATTGGTCTGACTGAATAGAATACCTACAAAGAATTTTAATACCTGTTGATGCTTTACTTCAGGGTTCTAGCAATATATTTTCAAGGGTTTACCTACATAGAAACATTCAATGATGTAGAAGAGTGCCTACCTAATCCTAAATGTACCGTATATTTTCGTGACATTGGCTTGTAAATTATTTAAGGCGTCCAATCTGGGCCCAGACAGATGAATTATAATTAAAAAAAATAGATATCAGGCATATAATATTTCTTTGTGGAACAGAAGATCGGCAATATAATAAATCTTTGCATCCGTTTGCAATGTGCATCGGATGTCAATGACCTGACAAAGTGGGATCAGAACGATCTGAACAGATGTTCAGGATGTTCTGCTGTCGTCGTAGTGGCCTGGTACTTGCCAGGTATAAACTTATGTACCAGATGATGTTTCGTTTTTTGTGGTGAATCGTGAATCGAAGGCACTTGATAAGTTACAAACGTGTGCCCTGTTTAGATCATGGCTATTGTTTCAAGTGTATTCACAGACATTAGATTCTTACTTGGATGGTTAACTTAACTGCCTTCCTCCCTTTCTTTGTCTAGGATTACCCTCCCCTTTTCTACCAAACGAAAACGTCGAAAACAGTCGGAAACTCAGTCTCTGGTAGAAAAGGAATCGCACCGCCACTACCGCCCCAGCGGAGTAACAAAGCGCTCAGCGAAGCGAATTCCCAGTAATTTATGGACGCGATATCTAGCGCAGTAAAAATGTCAACGTTCGCCACACCGCGCCGCTTGCCGCTTGCCTATAGACGTTTTTCCACTAGACGGCACTTCCACAACAACGGCAACGGAACGGTATCGTGGAAGAGATAATGTATGAAATCAAAGAAATTATATGGGTCGCTTTTCCACTTGACGGCACGGCATTAAATCAATAACCGCGGTATCGTCGCCAGCCTGCCAACTGCATGTGTTTTGTATTCGTACGAAGATTGGAACTAGGCAGACGTTATCTTCGACGATATTAGGTACCGTCCTAGTGGAAAAACGGAGCCACAGTATCGTGACAGTATCGTTATCATGCCGTTGCCGTGCCTTTCCTGTGCCGTTGCCGTGCCGTGTAGTGGAAAAACAGCCTATCGCTGCTCCTGTACTATTAGGACCTAATAGAATTTGTTATAGGACTTTGTTGTAGGCTGCAGATAGAATTAATTAGGTGTACGTTGGCGTTGTAAAGCAATTTTTGATTCCATTAAAAAGTTATATCTAGCCCAGTAAAAATGTTAATGTTCGCCATACCTTGCCGCTTGCCTATCGCTCTTGACCAATACGATATTTATTGTAAACCAAATAGGTATACCTAGATTTGATTAGGTGTATGACGATGTAAGGCAATTTTTAGTTTAATTAAAAATACTAATAAGCACTACGAAATTCAAATTACATAAGTAGTAGAACATAAAATATAACCAAACAGCAAATAAGAACGCTTAAATAAATATTTCCTATAGCTAATAAATGATAAAAAAGTGTTCTATGTAAAACCAAGACACCGTGACAAACGTCTACAGTTTTTAATTAATCGCTAAGCCATTGATAAAACTCATTCCTCGACTATTGAAGCGATAACTCTGAAACTAAGAAGTATAATGAAACAAGAAAAGTAAGAAAACTTTGCAAGCAGAGCCCTTTGAATCAATTAACGCCTACGCGCGTTTGTATTAAAATTCATGAAATAATTACTGTAAGGCGTGCGCAAAATGAAATAAACTAATTAAAGGGCAACACAGGCCGGCCAATTACCGCTCCTGATTTATCAGTGTTGCCTGATCAAATAATTAAAAATGCCAGGCGGTAGATGGCGTTGGCGCAGTAAATCGTAGCGTCCACGCATTCAATTTGCAGAATAGCAGAGTGAAACGGAATAGTCCAGTCAATAAAAGAAAATGTGCCACTTCAGTGGTGTCACATTAAAGACAACTCTATACAATAATCCATTGCATTAACCAAATATTATTGAAGCCACCTAGGAGGCATTCATATTTTATTTATTTAAGAAAACACACTTAATTCAATTATTGTTTTGGAGTTATCTTGTTTGTTATTCCTAATTTAACAATCCTTTTGGGCAACAATATTGTATTAATTGTCTTATTAATCTTTATTGGGAATTTACATTTAACTGTTTTACCTATATATTGTGTTAATTATTCTATTGTTATCGAATGTTAATCAGATATAATTTTTAAAAAAAAAAAAACAAACATTATTTTCAAATTTTTTTTTTCTTAAACAAGTCAAATAATGTGCTTCGTTCCATATAAACCTATTTAAATTTACTGGACTACGAGTGAATCGGAACGGCCCAGCCGATATGTATTGTATTGTATTATGTATTGTATTGCGTTCAGAAATTTACAACCGGCTCGTGATCTTTAATAAACACCCATGTGGTCAGCTGAGGCCTGTCATGTGAAATTGGATACACATTTGCATGTGCTGGATATTAGCAGCTGGAATACTAATGTAGAGACAGTGTTTGTCTATTTATATCAAGCGTATCTAACACTAGATAAAAAATTATAAAAGAGTATGTAGGATATGGAGCCTATATTGATACGTATTAAGTACTTAACTTACTTGCTTACTTGACCATTTAATGGCTTCATCGCGAAAACCAAGACATAAAATAATGATTAAATCGCAAAAAGTTACCACTGATAGAAAATTAACACAACAATAATTAATTAGCTGTTTAGGTATGTTTCGAACATACTAACCTTGGACGAAAATTATCTGTCTGTTTTGGTCTTGACTATATTCCCTAGCATTCTCATCATTATGACCAGAACCAAACCAATTGAATCCGTTTTCCATGACACGTATCCACTAGTTGGACATATTGGATATCTACTAATAAACAGTGGACAGTGGCGCAGTAGGTACAAACTGATGCGTTCCGCAGTGCAGTACGGTGTATTTACGACCGGTGCATTCTATATTTTTCCTGAAGGCATTAATGTGTGATGCGCGAATTGAAATACGGCTAATGTCTGCGTTGGTGTGTTTGCATTTGGCAAGTAAATGGCAGGGAAACTGGCTAGTCAAATAGTAGATTGTTGACCAAGGGTTGTTATACATCAATTGCATACGAGGGTATTGGAACAAGAAAACGGAGTGTGCAATTGATGTTAACACCCGAGTCAAACACTTTGATTTACATATCGAATGAAAGATAAGTTTTATAAAGAAAAAAATTGGATAATTAAAGCATGAAAATTGGAAAATCGAATGCGATTCGAGTAAATACGCGTTTCCTAGAATGGCAAAAATTTAATAGGGGTTTTACCTTTTTTAAATGTAGTTTTTAATTTTGACTAACAGTTCTATTTTCAAATTTCATTATTGTTTCCCTTAGGAGTTTTTTGGCAACATTGTTTGTTAGGGTAACATTGTTTACCCTGCTTATAGGGAACCAATGACTACTTACAGAGTATGAGATACTTATGTAAAATATTTTTGAATTGCCTGTTGTAAGATTATCAGTAAGTTGCGTCATGTGAAAATTGGTAAGAAGTTTACTTACACTAGCAACATTTACTAAACATCTAAATAAGAACCAGCCATCTAACCAAAACGAATATTGACTATCAATAGTGGATTGGGATACATCTATTGATAGACATTAGTTTCCTAAACGCATTGATTTGTAATGTAAAAATTGTCATTTTGGCTTAGGCTGAACTTACAGATTAATAAGTAGAAGAGGAAAAAACTTTGATATAAGCCTACATTCGAGTTTGCAAGTGCTTCGCTCTTGTGAGCTTAGCTTGTTTGGATCTGAATAGAATACAACTCTTAGAACTACATTAGAGATCGTTTGCCTTGCAGTGGTACATAAAACATAGAGTTCAAAGCGATTTTTAAATAAAATTTCCCTCTGTTTTGAAAATCGACTGTAAACGAAGCATCAAGGCGCTATCTCAAGTGTTATGGATTGCAGAGTCGTGTTTGTAAAGTACGGCTTTTTGATCAGCGCCCAGACTCAGCTCCGGGGCTTTGAACTCCGCATTAATCACGCAGTTGGCAACCCCGGCGCTTTGTCCGACCGTACAAGTGCGAAACAAATAAATACTAACAATAAATAATACTCGCTACGCAGGAAAGTAAATTACGACGCATGTGAACGAGCCTTAAGGAAATTATTCTTTGTTTAGATATAATATTATGGGTTTTAGATGATGAATATAGACAGGTTGGAATAAATATTAAAGTACTTATTTAAAGTTATGGAGATACTATACGTATAATATAAAATAAGCTGTTTAATACAAAATTTACTCACTTACATACCCCGGTAGCTCAGTTGGCAGAGCGATGGAACGACAATCCAAAGGTCGCAGGTTCAAACCCCCGCGACGAAATTTTAATTTCTTTCTTCTCATATTTACATAAAATAAGTTGAATATAAATGGAGAGTTTGAACTACTGGTTTTGAAAACCAAATTTAAGATTTTAGAAAAAAATATCAAATTCCATCGACAAATAAACTCATAATGATTTTATGATTTATCTCTGAAACCAGCAGTAAAACATGCTCACGTACAATCCTACGCAGAACTGATATTGCAACCACGAATGTAATTATAATTAATTATTAATTAAAACAGCTACAACTAAAACCGTTGTACTACGTGCTAACTGGGCATTAATAACCATTGCCAACCCACCACGCATTATACTGTTCATTATTAATAATTATTACATTAAAAGCTTTTAACATGGGCTTTTAATATTTTTTTGTCTCATGTGGAGATGTATTGAAAATTGTGCTACGTATTTCTGTTTGAAGCACCTGTATTGTGTAAGCAGTAAGGTCTTAAGTGCATGTTTCTGTCATAATTAGATTTAATAAATTATTCACGTACTAGGTTCTTCTAAAGTTATTAGCGGATGCGTTGTTCATTGTATTCTTTTTTTTTGTTTGCCCTTGACTCTAGCCACCTAAGTCAGGGATGACCGTGACAGAGTCGACGATGACAGACCGACGGAACACAGCAAGCTGTTTGGCGACGGACTCCGGTGAGAGGGTGGTAGTGAGCCAGGCGGCCCCTTGCGGAGCCTACCACCGCTATTCAAATAGGGTAATATAATTTTTAATAATTTAAATTTTGTGTTAAATCTTTTTCAACAAAAATATATTTTTCGGTCAGCCTACCTACCTAATTTTATTTTCATTAAATAAATATAAATACCATAAAGTTGTCAAATAAAGGACTTATTTACTTTTATATAAAGTATAAGGAGGTATATGAATGTGTACCTTCCGTACCAAGTACGGCGACTTTATAAACTCACATAAGTAACAAGAGTCCGAAATTCCTAAAACTCATACTGCAGTGCTAAAACTTCTAGTTGTAAGTTGTGTGCTGCGGCTAAACTTACGGGACGACCACAATGATAAGCTTGCAGGCAACTTTACTAACTGCCTTAAGTTTCTACTTGTACCGTAACTTAGAAATTTAGTTTGTATGAAAGTTAAAATGGAATCTGAATTTAAAGAAAAAAAATTGTGATTTCATTCCAAGGTAAAGATCACTTTGCGGATTAAAAAACCGACTCATGAAGTTTTTTTTTACAGATTCTTGTGAGTATATTGTCTTGAGATGATAATCAAGAACACTGTAGGTAATAGTATAGGTAGATACTTACATCGTTATAAGCTCTACGTCAGTAATTGGGTTACCAGCACTTAAAAGAAAAACTAACCTGCTGTTTGTATTCTTTTAGTATTCAATAAAAATAGGTCCAGTTTTTTAAGTTTAAGAAACTTTAAGTAGATAAGTAGGTACTTTAGTAGGTACCTATCTGAAAACACCCATTGTACTATAATCACCTCTCCTTAGTAAAGCAGTTGCGCTAAATAACCAAACTGCTTCAAAATCATGGCGTCTGCAAAGTGCAGTGGATGGCAGTGATACGTTCAAAAGTTTTCTTATTAGCTAGTTGCGCTACTATCGTCTACTTAGAGGAGCCAGTTAAGTTTAATTAAAGCTCTCCCAGAAGCGCCGTGCAATTACGCGGCCCGTGTTAATGCAAATAACTTGACTCTGTAGTATACTGTTTATTAAGGGGTGGAATGGTTTCCAAATTCTAGGATGGATGCTTTGTTTAAAAAACAGATTTTTATAAAAATATTTGATTATTTCTAACAGCGCCCCTGGTAGGAAAAGTTTTGAGCATTACCTTTGATAAACGCTAGACCTTTTATTTACCTTCTTTCACTAACTAAGCTAGATCCGTGCTGTAAATCACGTCTAGCTAAGTAATGTGCTCGTTACGGGCAAGCCGTCAAATCGTAACTTTCAATTTGTGTCCAGCCAGAGCCACGGACGCAGCGCCATACGTCACCGGTGGACTATGAGTCAGACTCACGGTCGTATGTTGCTAATCCCGTGAAAAGTTGGTGCGAAATGATAGTTGTGTGTACTGTGAAATGTTTATGTTGTCAGATTTTTCTTATCTTTTTGTCATAAAAAAATTATACCCACTCTCTCTCATTTCCTCAATCAATACATATGATGAGTATTTACGAATTTATAATCGCTTGTAATGGCACAAACATTTTTAATTATCTACCTGCCTAATTTCATCTGATAAGTATACATAAACATTGTGAAAATGAAAACTCACTTTAGAATCTTTTATTTGTTAATCGTTATTAACACTCACTCAAATGACTAAGGTAAGGTATATCAACAACAGTAACAAGGCTCAAGTTCTAACAATGAATCTTTAGCACCAACTACTTGTAATGAAGCGAAATTACCCTTGTTGTACCCAGTACCTACACCGCGTGATTAGAAATTATTACCGTCTTTGTAGTGGTAACAGACTGCTGTAGAACTACCCAGGAGCTTTACTGAGGGAAATTCTTGGAAGGTAATTGAAAAATATTAAAATGTCTTAGGTACAGAAATTCATCATTAGTTAGAATATTTGTTGTTTACAATAAATACTTAAACCAATTTGAATACATCAAAAATTTGTTAGTCAGAGCAAAACCGCTGCTAACCTAGGTCTAGGTACCACGTAAAAATTTACGTTTTCAAAGACATGAAAATAAGAGTGAATGGATGAATGAAAAAGAATGTCATAAAAAATATTTGATAGTACCTAAAATTATTATCTGTCAAAGATATGCTCGTAGATAAGGAGAGTTGAGATGGAAAGGATTAAGCACATTAAAAATATTTTGACAACTATTAACGTTGGAAAAGTAAGCTGCACTGCATTGCTCATAGCCATGACTTTACTTAACTTGTGGACATAGGAACGCAAGTTCAAATTAACACAGTTTTATAATAAGTACAAGACGATTTCAACAACAAAAATTTTGACATAGGAATTTTCTCACGTCCCTCATGTTCTACTATGAAGGTTAGATGGAGATAAGGGCCTCGTGTGTAGCTCAGTAGAAGCTCGGCCATTCCTATATTACGTCAAGGGTTTATATGAAAGTGGCAAAAAAAAGAAACTAACGTCACCAACGCCATATTTGTCAGTTTTCTATATTTTATATTAACTGCCAGCGTGATCTAGTTATCTGAGTCATGGGCTCACGACCTGGAGGTCCCGGGTTCGATTCTCGGCGACAATGACTTTGAGTTGTTGTTTCCAGTTTGGTTAGGACATTGCACTGATTATCTTATTGTCCAAAAAGTAAGATGATCCATGCTGTGCTCGGATGGGCATGTAAATAGTAGTTTCTACGCCTGATTTCTCTAATGCTGTCAGTCAATCTATCCCATCAGAATAAGAGATTGAAGGAATAGAGAGTGCACTTGGGTGTTGCGCAAACACTTGGGCACTAAAACTAATCCTGCGCAGCTGGTCTTCACCGAAAATTAGTAGGGAGGACTATTTTTAATTGTCAATTTTATCTATACAATGCAGCGCCCCCGCCCACCTTCATTTGAAGCGTGGTCGTACTGTAACTCAGTTTGACCACGGGTCATGACTCCGGGACGTGGTTTCCATTTTAACAAGCCTCGTTGGGCAATCCAGTTTTACTTGGAACTGCCATGTAAATTTAGATGTCACGTGTAGGGCTACGGATTTGTAATGAAGTGAAATCTCGTCTATGTTTTGTAGAAAAATGAATTAGATTTTTAATGTTCCTGACAATGAGAAGAAGAATTGTGTTTCTATTTCAATATTAGTACCTACTTACCTAGGTTTTTATGGTTTTTATCCAAAAGCATGGAAAGTTTTGTTAATGAAGTACAAAAAGTGCCTACAGGGCAGCAGGTTTCATCGGGACGATCGACTTGTATCCCGCACAACAACAACAAGAAGAACAAGGCAGTTAGAAAAATGTCAGATATCCATCTCAAAAAAAGGAAAAGGACCTACCAAACTTATTGTAAATACAGACGACAAGCCAATTTCCTCAACATGCTAAGGCGGCTAGACTAAAAGGTTTTCTAATATCTTAATATTAAAATAGTTTTGCTTTGCAGTCTCATACATCCGCTGCAAGCAAGGAGATATACGCGAAACACGTGCCCCTGCCGAGCTCATATAAATTCCGCAAGTTTCATTTGCACTACACGTATGTGGTCTGAGGAATAAGCGACGAGAGGGCTGCAAGAGACAACTAAAATTCTGATCCAAATATGACATGGTGTTGAGACCATTACCTATCGAAAGGATAGGAAAAAGTAAAAGATAAATATGAGGGTATTTCTGTACTTGCAATTCGTTTTGATTTTAATGAAAATACAGCTAATGCAATATAATGTAATTGTTTCAGTACAGAAATACATTTGAGTCATCTCTGAACGACCTTACCCAATAGGTTAATCCATTGAAAAAGAGACAATTATCTAATAATAGAGTTTCACACCAGTGCTAGAAAAGTACCAGCCACACTTTACATACAAAAATCACAAGGAATAGGTCATTGGAACAATATGAACAGGCACGTTCGGGATGCAAATTCTTAGAAACGTTATTTATTTCACCATTTATTGTACACAGAAACATACAAAGGACAAATACATAGGAAACAAAGACACAACAGACAACCTTCATAATTCCCAACAGACAATAAGTAAACCCAAATTCAATTGTAAAATCACGCTCGCTCATCACTTACACCTCACAAATGTATCTCACAAGGGCGTGTTTAACGCACGAACGTCATACATCCAAGCACATTTAAGGTGCTGGATCAAAGCGCTTCTCTGACAGTAATTGCCATACATTCTCCAGAATTGTCTCCCGGCCACCAGCCCGTTGATGGAAACAGTACAACCCGCCGAAAAGCTTACTGGTAAAATCCTTTAATGTTTCTTTCTTGTAAATAACCTGCGACAGTTTGAATTTCGAAATGCGCCAATAATTGACTATTAAAGAGATGGAAAGTGCAGTTTCGTATGTGCTTGCATCCTTGCAAGGTGCGTGTAATAAGGAAAATCATTAAAACATTTAGGAAGTAATTTTGTAGATGCATAACTTCAATTTGAAGATGGCACCCCATGATGATCTAGGAAATTAGTTGAAACACCTGCTATCAATAAACATGAAAATGAAAGTAAAACAAAAGAAAGCGAGTTCGAGATTTCATACTGCAAATAAATTATCAGTTGAAAGATTCTTGTGCGTTAGGCAAAATAGCACACTGAATACAAATTTCCTGTAATTGAAGAACTATATAATTATGCCCTTTATTCATAAAAGGAAATATATGTACTTCTAATGATCTAGGCCAATAACAACAAAGAAAACAGTTTTCCAAGATCATTATTTGATTAAACCCTTATAAATTGAACAGGCTTGTAAAGGAAGTGAAGATAACATTGCTATTAGACCAGAGCCTGGATAAGGCAATAAGGTCAACATGGTTTGATCTCACGATTTAGATACAGGACAAGATTGCGCCGGTAACTTTCGATCTCTTTGATTTGATACATGGTATGTAACGGAAATGTAGCCGGGAATTAATACACAGCATTAAATGGAATATTCATATCAGGAAATTGGATTTGGTTCATTATAGATAGCGTAAGCAGAAAAGATTTATATACTCATTCGTAGAAAATTGTTTCTAGAATATCCTATATTGCAGGTAAACTAGACCAAATTTTTGGAGATGAGCTCTACACAATAATGGGAGTAAAGATTGGAAACTATATTAGCAACATTAGTTTAAAGTTGCTCAGAAGGATGCTCTTAATCCTAAATAATAATACTAAATTTCACACAATACAGAATCTACTTTCAAATCCCCTCGTTCCGGATCCAACCTCTTTCCCCCCACATTTCTCCTACCACAATACACATATAAAATGAAATAAGACTGAAACTAGCTCTATCGTAGGCGTGGGCAAACACCAAAGGTAGTCCTTCATAAGTCCTACTAACAAACCCCTTTGTACAGAGCAAGTTATGGCCACCACGACTCTAAACCATGTCTGTACACACTATATTTATAACGGAACGAGTTATGTGCGTGAGTAATGGAACTTATGTATCCAGATGCATTAAGCTCGGTTTACACTGGGACAGTGGAGCCTAGCTTGGATACTGGCCACTGGAATGTTTTCGTTCAAAATTTAAAAACTTGGGTACTTACGGAGTATTCAGATGCATTCTGGGACGGCGTACTACCTACTGGAATGTATGTTTCTGGTGTTTTTGTTCTGTTAGAAAACTACGCTTCGCTATATTCAAATTCACTGTTCAGTAAAGACTAAATAGTGCAGTAGAAACAGAAAAAAGTGGATGTCTAATCACTTAGCCTTACCTGAACGATTATGTAAGTACGAAATAGAAGTTGGATTACATTCTATCCTCATATTAACAGAAAACGAAAAAATAACATGCTTCAAATTAGCCACGGCAAAAGCTTCAAAATTGGCGACAAAATTATGGTTTGCCCAACAATCTGGCACCAAAGTTCTTACATCACAGTAACAGCAATATTCTGACGTCATGAATGACCCTTTCGTGGTATTCGTGTTTCGTCAGGATTCGTCACATTAAGGAACGGTCTATTCGGCAACCTATATGGCCAAATCAAAACTCTCACAGCGTAGTCTATTCTGAAATTCTGACTAGCATGCCAGTGCTGTATCAATGTAAATCGGCCATTACGCCACACTAAATCTCCGGTAGTGTTGTGTTTACTATTTAAATGTATTCATCGGTGGTTATCCGACGTCATGCGGCGAGAGCCTTTCGCGGCGAGACATGTATGAATAATTTTCATATAACCCATCCGTTTGGAGCCTGATGTGAGATATGTGCGTAGCTTGTGATAGATCCTACTTGCTCAAAAATATACCTTTCTGTCAATATTATATTCAGTGACGAAAGTGCACTTAAACATTTATTTGTAGTACCTAAAGTTGCCAAGACGACGACGTGGAAGACCCTATCGCAGATTGCGCGATGAGCTAGATACATATTTACAAAAGACTGACAACTTGAAGCCCAAAACAGGGAAGAATGAAGGAAGAAAAGGAAGGCCTTTGCACAGCAGTGGCATAATCCAGGCTAGACAAAACAATTATAAGACCTATAAGTTACAGGTCCATTTGGAAGAACTTAAGCCCTTATTCCACCTTCCTAAATTCAGTGACTAATTCGATATACATTGCTGGTTATCTTGAGTAGGTATAACATTACAAGTGTAAATGCAAAGCAATGTAATGCATTCAGTCGACTAAATTTAGGAAGGTGGAATAAGCCCTTTACTCTGTGATGTCGAAAGGGCGACAGTCCTATTCAGTCAGTATCTATTACGTATGTAGATAGATAGTCCTGTGGTATGTATATGGAAAGAACATAAATTATTAATAAACAATTTTCCTATTTAAACTTAAAAAAAGGTCGTATCATAAAATTCCTTGGCTAAATATAGCACAGCCACCGGCACATTTTTAAGACATAAAAATTACTCAGAGAATAATGCATAAGTGCCAATTACACTAATAAGCATAACAGCATCGTAACTTAAAGAATCAACTTTTTTCGATATCAGCGATGACCTACAGAAGTCAACAAGGCCTACCTGACAGCCTTACATATCACCTGATTTAGTCCAAATCTAGTCAATTCGTCAACGTAATTTCTAATTTATGTAACTTGAATTTTATTTCACAAGGCCCAATTAACTCCTATTGATGCAGAATCAAAACGAAGCGACGCGAATAAGTGCTTGAAAATTTACAAAGAACTGGGATTAGTTCGTATTTAATTAGTAGTAATTTACGCAATCCTAATTTAAAAATTTAGCATAACAGGTATTAAAAAAATTCAAATTTCGTTTAGGAATATGGATTCCTAAACGAAATTTGAAAATTTTTGCTTATAAAATCCATACCATATAAAATCAGTCTGACAAGGTCAGTTCGTGTTGATCGGTCAGCTTGCCCTTATCCGGTCCAGACTTTCGAAACAATAAATCTGTAAACCCGTTTCCCGTTACGTCCCTGTTTTTTTGCCGCGGCTTTTTGAAAGCAACAATTCGAGAAACGTCGAACTTTGAGTAACGTAACATTAAAAAAAAACTTGTGCTTGCTGACATGTTGTTGAAGATAAATTGTGTACTGGTTAAACGACATATGGTCAGAGTGAGTCAGATAAAAGTGAAGATACGCACGTCATTTCGAAAGAGCTTTTTAAAAAATAATTTATATAGTTGAAAATTACTTCGTTCGAGGAAGTTGTATGTCATTTTCTCACCCCACCTTAATTGTGAAATACAATACAGTCACGTAGTTAAGCGAATATTTATTATTGAGCAGAAAAATGTTTTCCAATATCCTTTTAATTGCAGCACAAAAACTGGCTTTACAGTTTATAATTATCTTGCCATACAAGGAGGCGCTTCAACGTGTAGGAATCCCATTGATCAGACCATAAATACCCATCAACCTTATAGGTAGGTCCTGTCCTATAGTTCG
Source organism: Scrobipalpa atriplicella (assembly GCA_029255725.1). Taxonomy (NCBI): domain Eukaryota; kingdom Metazoa; phylum Arthropoda; class Insecta; order Lepidoptera; family Gelechiidae; genus Scrobipalpa; species Scrobipalpa atriplicella. The sequence goes on along the minus strand of JARACY010001024.1, from coordinate 13,667 downwards.
TAAGCTATTCCATTGTAAGTACGCAACAATGTAAATGTTTACATAGCCCACATCAGTTGCATTCCACAAATATCCACACGTAAATTCAAACAAAAAACTACATGAATGTACCCATACATTACACACCTATAAAGCTAAATTTAAATTTAAACTTGAAATATGGTTGTTCGAAAAATAACGTCGTAAATAAAAAGGCCATTTCATTCCGAACCAGATTAAAATCTCTGAAACTAAAAAAGCTGCACTTTTAAGCTTTTCCATGCAATGTACTGAATTTTCCCGGAAATTAACTATCGAAGCAATTTCCTTCAAATTTCAGTCAACAGTTTTGTGAAGTGAACCTGTAATCATGCACCAATTTATGAACTAGATTTTATCACTGAAAGCTTCTCTACCTATGGCTACGGAAATATTTTTAGTAAAAATTACAAACACCTAAGTACCTAACTACCTACTACTAATTTTATACGTAGGTTTTATGTTCAAGCGTTAATTCCTGCTATGCTTTACTTTCATCCTAAAGAGTTTTGAATTTTTTTTTATTTTATTTATTTATCAATAAACTTCCTTTAAGTTTAATTTAACTTGGTTTCAAATTTTTTCAGTGATAATCAAATGTGTCAAAATAAAGTCAACAGGTTTGTAAAAATATTCAGGCACATTTTTATCTTACTTATTTTAATTTTTATATTATTCTCTATTAAGAACTCTACCGCTGCTAGACTAGTATTTTTAGGCTCGTATTTATAATTCGATCTCAAGATTGAGAGTAATATTAAGTATGGATTTGATAGGTAGTTTTGTACTGAAATGACATTTCTGATACGGACTTAAACTCGCTGTCACTTTTGAGTGCTGATTATCAATATAGGTCTTAGTTAATGATGTTATCAAAGAATATACCGTGTAATAATAAGATTCATTAAAGTAAAACACGGTCGAAGCATTCGAATGCTCCGAAACATGTCGCCAACGCGACCAATTTTTCCAAAGTGAGTACGACCGTGTTTTACTTTAATGTATCATGTCTCACTTAACTTTAAATAGTCTAATAATAAGATTGTAAACGTTCTAAATACTGTTTACGAAAATACTATCCAGCCAGTACGTAGGTACTTCTAGTTTTAAACTGGTCGTTTAGTGAGCAGCGCCGCGCAAGTTTTGACCGCCAGTAAATTGTAGAGAGCTTGCTTTATGGCAGACGGGCTCGACGGCACGCCAAGCCCGCCGTTCTTTAAAACTTCCCGGATTTACTGCCCGGGTAGTCTTTTGCAGTGTTTTTAATGCACTTTGATAAGGCCTCGTTGGCTTGTTTTTCAAAGAATGCGGAATAACTTTTTTAATTTATATAAAAGAGTTCAAAAGATAAAAACAAAAAACATAGTCAAGAACCTGTGAAAAGCTCTTATCAAATGTCAAAAAAAAAAAAAAAAGGAATTAGAATTTAAAACTTGATTTTGAAACATAAATGCTAGGTACACACTTAAGGATCCTAGTTATAGGTGACGTATCTACTTCTTGTTCTCAGAAATACAATATTCTTTAAATTATGTATGACGTGATCCAAACTGATGCAACTAATCTTCGTTGCCTACTGTACATACAGAACAATCTCGTACGTGCATAGTTTACTTTATAAAGATCAAGAATTTATCTTTCCCATAGAGTCTCCTCAGGTATCAGATACGAAAAAAAATACCTAACCATTCTGTCCTTTAAATTCGAGGAATAAAAGGTTACCATCGACGCCTACCGCATCGCAAAAAACGACAAAAAAAACGACAAACGACCTAAAGAGGCTTGATGATAAACTGGTTTGCGGACGGGCCATCCATCTTATTTTCCATCTCACTTGCACTCGTATAGTCACCTGGTTGTTAGAAAAGGACGGAAGATGTAGAGACCCCGAAAACCGGCAAAGCAACTTTTATTTATTTCTTAACTTGTTGCGGGTACATAAAGCATTTTTCGATTTATAATGCAGACTAAAACCTGCGATAATCGCTTCGCCTTCGCTCTTGACTAATTTGCATGGCATGAATTTTAAGTATGGCCGCCTTCTGGCCTCCGTTGCGAACGACGTATAAATAAATTATTTGTATCGCTGCCTGTCTTTAATGATCGCGAAAAAAAGTACAAATTGTTTAAGCATCAAGCAATGCACTTTCGAGAAATTACTGGTTATCATCATCATCAGATAAATGGCTACAGAATATTTACTTACAGATTCGAGATGCTCGTGAAATTCATATAAAAAGAATCAGGTAATAAATTGTTTGTTATGTCATGTGTAAGTAAATCACATAGCTGTAGCATAGAGAAAATTAAGTATTTCTTGGGAAAAAAATATTTGAAGTGCTAAATATATAATCTAATTCAAAACAATCTAACAAAAAACAACAAACAGAGCCTAGCTCAATAAAGCAGAGCTTAGTACAGACGTTCTTACCAACCACGGCTCCACATAAATCGTGCATCGGAACCCAAAGACGCTTTAAATCATGACAGTACCAGATACAGTACGCGTTATCAATTAGTACTACCTAACCACGATAATTTTACCACCATTCAACTACCTTTAACACCCCTAAGCGGAAGAGATAGGGTCGAGTTTTGGGGGAAATGGTTGCCAAGGGTGGCAAAAGCAAGTTGGTGGAAGGATTGCTCGCTTGGGGCACGTAGAACGTAATAAATAAAGGCAGAGAGTTAGTGCGCGCCGTGAGCAGAGCCTGTTCCTTATCTGACGCCCGACAGTGTATACTAGGCCGAGTAACCTTACACCGGGGTTAGGTACTTAGTTACTTCACTTGCTTCACGAAGAAAGTTGTCAGAAGGTTTTGTGTGAAGTTTTGACCGGACGGTTGTTACCAGCGAAATTTTGAGCTCCAAAATGCCCTGAAAATATTTGCGGGTGAAGTGTAGAAGGACAGGTCTTGAGTTCGAATGGAATGCTAATGAAAACATTTGACGATTATATTGAAATGTCAAATAAATAGGATATAAAAAAATAGATTTGGCAACAAAAAGCTCAAAGACTCAAAGTAAAAGTCTGTAATAAAGTAAAGCAGAAATTGATTTAATGGAAACTGTAATTTCAAGTCCAAGAAACAGCGTTTATGTGAACACGCCTTAATCGGCTGCTGCATTTCTGAATAGGTTCTATTTTACCGCTACACCACCCACCCGTGAGAAATTTCTGAAATCCCTGCTTGTTCCTAGATCTACTAAATCTTAGAGTATTAAATAGGACTTTCTAAATATGTAGTGCAGGGTTCAAATAGAGTCACTTTGTATATTTCTGTAAATGTTGTAAAAGCGGACGAAAGAATCACCGTCTTCGTCCAAGGGTTTATGTCTTCCAGTGGAATAATTTTGGTTTTCATAGTGGAAACCTTTGGTTTTCGAACGAACCTGTCTCTATATTGGTCATAACTGGTAATAATGATTTTGAAATCTAGGTACCTATCTAAGTATTATCCGTTGTGTTATAAACTTAGTAGGTATTTAATTTATGAAAAAACAGAAACGAATAATATCATACATCTTATGCTAGGAGATGGTTCTTATGAACCCTGCTGGGTCTCCTACGGATTTCTCCCAATATTTTTCTCAGCCTAAAGAGGAAGCGTTATCAATCGAAGTGAATAAATGAATTTTAAACCCAATCAAGTTCGGAAATTCTTTGAACCTCCTGCTGCTGATCCGTTAAAAAAAGATCCCATGTAAAAAAATCGGATACGCTATCTCTACATAAATTTCGTATAAAGGTTATCGATAACATGACTGTTCTTGTTTCGGAAATTACAAAATACGAATGAAGAAGTAAACCTCAAGAGCATTGGCCATTAAAAAAACAACTATACCTATATTATTGTTAATAGATTCGCGACCATTTTTTCGTTTCTAGCATCACAATAACAGCCTTATCTGCGGGCGGTAGAATTGAATTTCAAATGGCGGGTAGTTTGGCAAGCAAACGGAGTGCGGGCAACTGGGGGCTGATTTATACTGGAGCAATGCAGTAGTGTGCAGTTAGTATTGATTTCCATTCGTAACGCCCCTCCCGCCACCCCTCACGCATTAAAATGGCAGAAGGCCAAAATGCCTTTTTGTGATTATCGCGAAAGTTATTTTTGTAAGAGTTTAATGACTTTTCGGTGTACGGTACGGTTAATTTTTGTGTACTTTTACTTCTAGTAAAAACTAGAACAATTTGAGTTTGAGAGATTTGACATTTTATTAAAAGAAAACTGCTACTTAATAATTATTATCATCAAGCAAAGCAATTATTATAAAACAACAATAAAATCTGGAGACAAAGAACAATTCAAATATGACTCTACAGAATTCGCATTTGCTGCTAAGTAGCTTGCTGAAGCTGATAGGTATCTTCAAATTTTTCAAATAAACAGTTTTCTCGTAACTTTTTCTCAAATGATTTTTCTAGTGGCCACCTAACTAGGTATTCATCAAAACAAAACTTCATTATTTTAAATCCTAATGAATGGACCTTTCATTTTCTTCTAGCCTTTTTTTTTCTCGAATAAATTTCAAAGTGGCCAGCAAACTAAAATCACAAGGCACACGTTATGGAGATGATAAATCGGTCCACCGGCCTCGACCAACCGACACAGTGGGCGAGGTCATTGACCCCCATTTCGGCTATGCTTATGAAACAGCTGATACGGCCGTACGTGCGGTTGTGTAGGGTTGGTTTCATGGGATAGGAATTGACTTTTTGAATTTCGCTAATTAAAATGCAAGAAAATTTTGAGACTAAACGTGGAAAATTAACATTGTTGAAAATCTTTACAAAGAATTTTATCATGGATGAGAAGTAATAACCATCCCATATTTTCCTGTAAGATCGGACTTGATCGGTCGTCTAGGTAAACACGAGGATATTAAATATTTCTCTACTAGTAAAACTGTACCTGGGTAGGTAGGTATACTTAGATAAATGTTGCCCTACATTTGAATAAATTACAAAAATTTAATAATTTCTTCAAAGTATAGGTACCTAATTAGGTACCTACTTAATTGTTTGTTTGTATGTAAGTGCATTCTTAAAACATATTGACATTAAAACAAAACATATATTGATTTTGTAATTATTTCTTATGGTACTAATCACATCACTTGTCTTCTTCTTTGCAAGACTTCTCCACTAAACATTTAGTTATTTCTTAATTGGAGATCGGCGCAATTATAAACTTATACATTAATTTCGCACCTTCGGAAGCCAGCATTTACATACCTATTTACATACATGAAATATCGAGGGAGGTCTCACAGGACTTAAATTTAATACTTCGCCTGCCGCAGTAAATTGTACGCGACCGTTGTTAAGATAACTCATGATAAATTGGATTTACGCACATGTAAAACTTTAGTGATAATTCTCGCAACAAATAAATTGCAGTACCTTTAATTTCTTTTCCCTGCCAATTTACTCTGTGGCATTTCGACTCGAAATCGGAACGATACGGAATCATATCACACGAGTTATTTTCGACTTTTTAAAAGGAGAGAAAGCATCAAAAATATACGGTTCGTCGACACCCACTCTTCCGGGTTTTATATACGAAAATATATATAAATACTTCGCGTGAGACATCGATTCTTATCGTGTATCGGAGAGATTTATAGTGGGCTTTCGAGGTGGGATTTATGTTCTTAAAGGAACCCGTTTCGTGCCTACTTAGCTCAGTAAATAACGCCATACCGAAATTGATGGCGTTCTCTTTCTTTAAATAGATGACTAAATACCGAGGCTCACGGTATCTCAGTTACCGTTTGTTTATGTTGGACGCGTTACGTAATCTGAGCTTTTGGTGGTAAGGCAGATGCTTCTATTGGAGAGCGAATCAAATTTATTTGAGTTTGATAGCTAAAATGTTCAGGTTTCAATATTCATAAACATCAATTTGATCAAAAATTAAGTATAATAATAAATCTATTTGCAATTTACTATAGGAAAGAATTTTCATTCTCTATATTTTACATACCTAATTAGTGCAGAGACAACACAATCAACATGTTAGTACGATTAACTAAAAATAGCAGGTGCTATCCTTTCCAAAATTGCTCTGCAAGTGTTCAAAACGTTGTTTTCAGCAATACATTTAAGTAAACGAATGTATTTTTCATCAGTACATAAATTTAAATAGCCTTGGGAAGATCTTACAGAGTGAGTAGTAAGGTGAACCAATCAACGAAGTACAAGGTACCATACATACAATGTACGATACAGTAAAGATATTTCTGACTTTAAAAAAATAATCCCGTTGACGAACATCGCAAAATTTTCTTGAAAATTTATTTTGAATACTGCAAAGGCTTGAAATACGGATTGTGGAAAGATTGCTTACTTCTCATGTATAATTTATCGTGCTGATTTAAAGAAATCCTTTTCCAGACTGACAAATTATGATCTGTCTTGCTTTTCATGTTTGCAGTGTGAAAAACCTGCAATTAGTACTTAGCTTTATGAATAACAGTAAGTATATCCTAGAAAAAAAATCTAATTTTGTGTGAAACATGTATTGATGTGGTTTTCTACTACAGAAATCGCCTGAGACTTACAAATTACGAACTGGGTAAGAAAATCGAAAATTCAATTAATTTACATTTTACAATTTATTATGATATTCATCGGTATTCAAATTATCTGTTGAAATCACGTTTAGTATCGAGTTTATGGCCGATTTATTCAAAACATACCTAATCAGCAAATTTGCTCCAGCGGTTAATTCCTAACATATTTGTAGGTGCTATAGTTTCTAGTTAATTTACAAATCATTAATGTGGTAACTAGTTCGCAAGTTTCTTTATTAATTGGTTGTTTGTTATCTAAGTTTATGGCTAAAACGCTTGCGGACAATTATCGAAGTAAAGCAGAAGGTAATCATTAGTATGGTATATTACACCCTAGCTATCTTGATCTTGGAACTATATGACTTTATAACACGCACTAAGTTCCTAGCTATATATTTACAGGAAGTGTAAGGAAGCTTTCTAAATAAGGAATCATCCATGTAGATATTTTAAACCATTTACTTATCTGCAGAACAATACCGAAAGCCGCACAGATTTATAGCTCTACATGACACCTACATGGCGAACAATATACAAGTACCTATCTATAGACACGACAAACACTATACTCGGCAGATCCGGTACAACACCGAAATCCACTTACCCCTTACAGAGGTGCCTATAAGAGTATATTCTGCTGTATTTGGTGCTTTGACAGCCGCAACGGCCACGATTTTAGCGTCCATAGAATACTTTTGTCTGCAGTTTTGTCAAGATTTCATAAAAAGAGAGCGATGGATTTGAAATCTGTCGTCGTAACAGGTAAAGGGTGATATCGCATTAGCTGTTTACAAGAAGGGCCAAATTTATTTATTCGTTCATTAAGCGTGCGAGGGATCACAGCGAGAGACGAATTTTAGGATAATGGCCTCTCTGTGTACTTGTTTTTGGGGTCAATTTAAGCGTAGGGTTGAAAATGCCTACTTATGTGGACGACATCATATAAAAAAATCTTTTCTCTTAATAAAGTTATTGACCCGGACTTCATTTTGCGTAACAAAAGCTTCGTCAAAACTTATCAACATCAAAATCAATTAAATTCGCAAAATGTTCTCACAACCAGTACCGATATAATATAACAGTGTGTGGCAGTCTAGATAGTACTAACCAAGACATCGATTTCGAATGCAATAAAAAGAACGAACGATGCCGAATCGATTAACCGAAACGTATACGAAAGGTTAACGAAACAAAAACGTGAGAAACAGAAGATGATTCGATTCGGTGCAATCGGTATCTAGTTAAAATCGACTCGGCTCGTAAACGATATAAAACAAATCGAGTTAAAGTTCGTTCCTACTCGGACCACAGACTAATCAAATCGATACCGTCTGCTCGCTTCAAGACGCAGTAAAACAGCCAGATTTGATGGTATTTTATTACTCTGTGGCTCTATGACGAATTGTCGTCTATAAAAGTGTAGGCAGTTTATTGGGCTATTCTCTGAAAGGCGTTAGAGAGAATTTGGCGTGTAATTCAATAATAACGTCGGAAGACCGGCGGCACTAACGTCTAGCCCCGACTATTATCTATAATCTGCGATTGGATACACCGAGATTGGCCTCTTACTGAGAAATTGCAAGTCCGTTCTGGCAATACGACGCTGTTAGGAGGTGATAGTAAGTCAACTTCGATGGCACTTTCAAAATTTAATTCAGATTCTAAATGATTGTTTTGAACTTTCTAATTTTCAGTTTAAGTCAAGTTTTTACTTTTAGATAGAGCTGATATAAAGCGATTATCGTGCCGTAGAATAAAAGTCTTAGAACATGGCTGAGAACATTAGAAGAAGTTCGCTTTACAGACATATAAACCTACGATTCCTTTTAAAAACTACTTAGGTATACTTTCTAACACCGGTACCCACCTTCGTGCTCTTACAAAGAATTTGTTAGCAAAGACATCTCTTTTACGATAATGTTCGATTTTCTATTAAACTTGAAAGCGTTCCACGTCCCACATTCTTATCTCGAATGTTCTACGACATATTTTTCCAAAGTTTCCCGGCACGAGCTTTCAGGCAGCCGCGTATAAAGCTCTATTCACACATGGCGGGAGATAAGGCTGCTTTCACACCATTAAGCCGCGCGCTGGAGCCCGGGGCTTTTCCAGATTAGATTATACACTCGATTTATGACGTCATTAAAGCTTTGATAATTACTCGGGACAGGCTGCGTAGGCGGAGGGGGGAGGGGGATGCAAACGCGGGGCGTGGGGGGAAGCTTGTACTGTTTGATTGGATTCCTGGTACTGCGAGGGTTAAAGGATTAAAGTTATGGAGATTAGTTCGCCGCCCGCGGCCGCGCGCACTCCGTTTATGTTAAAAGGCCTATATAGATGTGTTCGGATAAGGGATTGCTTATTGCCAATTGTGATAGCGAGGCAGGTTTTAATTTCGCTGTGCGCTGCGACTGTCCGTTTGTAAATAAACTCCTGATTGGCTTTATTGCCAATTGCTTGCAATGTTGCGTTCACTGATTTTTTCAGAGATAGACACAGCCACAGAACACGGAATGCTACTGTGTAGAATCAGGTTCAAATACTGAAATTTCATTGCATTTAACGACTTAGAATACAATCATGTAAGTATGCAAATTTAAATAAACTAGAGAGTAGAACGGGTCCATATAGGTGCTTGAGGCTACACATCTTCACAACTAAGTAGGAACAACAAAGGCCCCATCTGGAGGGCACCAATGTCTTATAAATTGTCGTAAATTGCGCTAAAAGGGATCAATTTCCGAGCGGTGTTCGCCTCACCTTTAATATTATAATTCACACAATTATGACCGCTGTATCGTACGTATTACAGGCAATTTTCCCCTCGAGTTTTATATGAAAAATGTATATTTTCTCGGAAACAAAAGCGGTTAAGGCGACTTCCTGTACGGCTTATCTATTATGCCTGCAATATTTCCCTGGTCGCTCGAACGCAAAGCAGGCGAGAAATTGCTTTCCATACAAAGGATATAGAGTTGAAGTATTCATACGTTTATTGTCCTCAAGTTATTTATTTTTTAGTGAAACGAAGCTGGTGCTACTTTCTTCCACTTAACTATTTTTATGAACAAGGGGAAAATATAGGTAGGAAGTACTTTGTGTATTGGGTTGGGAAGGTTTTCTTTCATGTTAGATTGAAGAAATTTTATTTCTAGGATGCTTACTTTCTCATTTCTCAGTCCCCTTTGAAATTAGGGGATAAATTCAATTTTAAATTAAAAAAATCTATTCCCTAAAATTTTGGTATTATGTATTTTTGATCAAGTAATTTTACTCGGCAGCTATAAACGCTATTACCTACTATAATAGCACTAACAATTTCAAACTTGTTCACCACAATGAAAGAGTCCTCAAGGCCTAATTTAGCCTATCATTTTCCATCAAAATCGCCGCCCAAAACCACCACGGTACCAAGTTTTTGCTTCATTAGTGTGGGGGCCAGGGTCTACCACCGTCCGCGAACGACCGTACAATTAAGTGTAATGAGACAACCCGCTACGAACCTATATTTACATAGCTATACTTATATGTATAGTGATGTTTTGGACGTTTTTGGTCTGGTTTTAGAACAGTCGAGGAGTTTTAGGTTCAATAAATAAGTGGTGAGAACTTTCGCTGTCATAGGTTCGGAGCAGGTCGGCTCATTTCAATCTAGGGTTAGGTAATACCTAACTACTAGTAATTACCTAATCCAAGATTGAAATGAGCCGACTTGCTCCGTACCTATGACAGCGAAATTTTTCATTCACCAAAAGAGTTTTATGGGCTTGTTTAAACCTTTCATGAAACTGAACAACTTTCTTTATGGACACCTTATTTGTAGGTGACATCCAATTTTTTTTAAATATTTCAACTTTCAGTTTCAATTCAGTCTCATGGTCACAAGGCCTTAAAATTTCTTTGGTGAATCGAAATTGTCACTGTATTTACCTAAGTATGTATGTATATAAAAGTATGTAATTTAATTATTTAGCTAAAGTATCTTAATATGTAAGGTTATGTTTTGAATGTTTTTAGTCTGGTTCCGTTGTAGGTATTTTAGGTTTTGTTTTAATTTTTGAAATAATTTAAAATATGTATCCTCATTACATTTTTTTTTATCAATAATACTTTCTTGTTTGCATTATGTGTTAAATCTAGCTAAGATAAGTGGTTTAACTTCGATTGGTATCACTAATAAATCAACCTTAATGTCAATCTAATTCAATAAACTTTTAAATTAGTAATTAAAATATAGGTACCTATTAGTAGATTTAAATTTTGGAAATAACACGGATATCAACAAAGTAGGTATAATATCTTGTCTTGTGGGTTTTTGATGAAAAACAGAACATATTCAGCAAGAGAATAATATTTAAATTAAATTTAAAAATAGTTATACTAAGTAACTTATGTAGGTAGCGTTGCCAGGCGTCCGGCTTTAGCCGGACATAGTCAGGCTTTTTGATTGCCTGTCCGGCCAAAATAAGCGTCGTCCGGCCTGTCCGGCTTTTGTTAGGCTTTTTAGATTTCAAAATTCGCGCGCATCGAGACCGAATTCGCGATTCGAATTAAGGAATTTAATTTGAATTAAGGAAAGAATCATTGAGACTGATTAATAATAAAGTACTTTTAGACTAATTTGGCATTCGTTTTATTGTAAATTATCAAAAAAGCTTGGTTTTCATTAATTTTCTACATTAACACCAAAAAATCCCCGAAAATGCAAGGTGTCCGGCTTTTTTACCAAAATGTTAGGCTAAAAAAAATTGATTTTTTACACGAATATTTAAAATTGTTGAAAATGCAGGATGTCCGGCTTTTTGACCCAAATGTTAGGCCAAGCTCACAGCTCTGTCCGGCTTTTCGGTATGAGGACCTGGCAACGCTAATGTAGGTAGTTGGTGTAGTCAAACTACAAAGTTCCCGTTCGAACAAGGAAGCCTTATACAAAATGATCCGAGTAATATTTCAGTCGAGCAGCCATTAGACTCTATTAGAGCGACCATAGAGTGGTATAATGGTGGCAGAGTAGTAGCACAGTGGCCATATATAGGGGGCGTCAAAAGTGACACGTAGTGCGATCGCATTTGGCAACATTGTGATCCCGATACGTCGAACAAACGCGACGTAATGATGTTTAGATGTACTCCGGTTATGGTCACTGGTTTGGCCATGATATTAATTATACCTACTTATCATTCATTAGTCACTTCATACTATTTAATACCTACGCACCATGTGTGGTCTTCTTAATTATTTGAGATGATTTTAATAAAACAATTCATTCATTGGATAAGTACAGCAGATATTAATTTTAGTAAATGATAGGTACTCAAAATACGATTCAAGATTACTTAGGTGAGAAATATGGTTACATGTTAATTTGTGATTATTATTTCACTAAACATGTTTTGTAGGTAAAATATCATTAAAATAGGTATCATTTATATAAATTACTATTGTTAGTTCTTTTAATCAAAAGTGACCATCAAAATCATGCACGTCTATTGATCGCTTTGCAATGGTTGTCATGTCATGGCACTTTCCCAGTTCAATATTATGTAGAGTCAAACCACCCCGACCTAACATCGAGTGCACCAGTAAGCTACCGATATAGTCCAGTCAAAATAGGCGATAATTATGAAATGTGGCGCCGATTGTCGGTCCATTAGGCGGCTTTGTGGCTCGGCCGCTATGTGCCGGCTCTAGATATGCAAATGTATCTATGTCTGTGGTATATATAGCTCGCGGAGTACGTACGTTTGTTAAAGTATGTGTTTGTCTTCTTGTTTTGTATGTGCGCTTGATGAGTCTTTTTATCTTGCTAGGTCTTCGGGAATTCAACTCTGATGATAAAATATTAGGCTGAAATTTGATCACTTTTACACACAATTTTAAAAGAACAAACAACTCGTTAGTACTGCACATGACCACTATTAATCGTAAACTGAGCGAAGCTCTATTTTAGTTTTTAAATATTTCAATCTTTGCAATAATGTGAAAAGAGACCGACATTGTCCACCTTTCCCATAATTCACCTGCCAAAAATATGATGACAAAACATTCATAACAATTATTGATGTTTGCACAAAACATGCCCAAACAATGGGAGAAAGACTTTCTTTTAAAAAACTGTTCAGGTGTAATGATTTCACCTTTGTTTCTTAACTCGTCTAATGGGCCGGAACACCTTTCTATGTTGGTTCACTCTAACAAGGTACTTTTTAGTGGTTTACGAGGCAATAAAAGTGTTCAGACAAGGCCAAACATTGCGGGATTCTTACGATTTATTCGCAACGCAACGACGACATTGAAAATCGTTTTTAAGAAATAAAAATTTCTTTTCATAATTCTATTTTGAAAAGAGAATGCCTTTGCGCAATAGCGTCAAGTCAAGTTTTAACCCATTTAAAGAACTTTTTTATTTTTAAAACTATTCTTTTGAAGGTACTGGCCGGTAAGGGTTACGTCTTTTGTAAGTTTTTTAACTTTTTTATGGCGTCTTAGACAATCTTCTGCGAACGCGGCCCGATACAAAAGCTTAAACGGTTTTGTTTTGTTTTATCGGACTCTAAATATACGTTTGGGGGCTATTGTGTTAGAGCCAGTTCGTTGTTAAAATTTAGTCTTGAAAAAATCCTTCTAGTGTACGCTTGGTTTTAGACATGTAAGAGAAAAACAAGTTTATCATAATATTAATAATTATATGGAGCCGATTTGAATTGATTATTAATAGTGCAAGTTATTCAGTGTGCTGTTTATTAGCTTAGTAAGACCAAATAAGGTAAGTGCGATTGCAACTTTGTAGGCCATTATCATTTCTTATAAATATTTTCCACATTAAGTGTATATTGAACTCTGTTAATAACCTATTAGACTTACACGTTGGAAATTTACAAGTGTAACATAATAAACCCAAGGCCAACACACAATAAGATTAGAGAAAAAAAGTTGATCGATTGAAACCTATACCTACCTACCTATTTTCGTATGACTCTACTGCAATCACAAAAACATCGACATAAAATTACTCTAACGAATCCACATTCCTACAAGTTTAAGAATCACCCATGCCAGGGTTACAATAC